>CAUYQV010110550.1:0-21243 GCA_963574575.1 Galagoides demidoff
GTTTTGCCTGCAAGGATATTGCAGGTAGCACACTGAAGACAAAGTCTCCCTGAGCTGTGCTTTTGCAATGAGCCACATCTAAGTGTCCATAAACGATGCTGGTGTAGATGTTTACACTATACAATAGGAATTGATATTGATAAGGATTATAGGTGTATCTGGGGTAGGCACCAGTGTGATTGTGGATGTGGGTGTATTAGATGGGAAGATGGCATGGTCTGTGTGAGTGCAGGTGGATATGGTGGCCAAAGGGGTGTGGTCTGAGTTAGGGTATGTGGGGATGTGTGTATACACACGAGGGTGTGTGTGGACGTGTGCATGTGTGGGAGGGGCTGGTTAGAATCAGCAGGGAGTGTGGCTTGGCGGATAGGCAGCTGTCAGCCAAGGGGCACTTCCAGTTGTAATTGAGAAATGGCAGTGTGCTATCTCTCCCGGAGCGGGATGATAGTAATTAATTGTTCATTGATCTCTGCAGGTCAGCTAGAGGTCAGTGAAGTTACTCCAGTGAGCTTCTAGTTTGCCAGGCAGCCAGGAGCAGTGGTTGGAAACCTCAGTGAGAACTGTCCTGTGCCCTAAACCTTGATGCAAGGTGACGGGATAATTACAGTCCCCTTAATGTCTATTATTACAAATAATAAGCAAGCGACCTATTCAGAAAAACCATGCCAGCACACTATTCAAGACTGGGGAGGAGGTGGAGGAAATATGTTTGACAGTGGACATTTTTCAGCACAGAAGGGAACACTGCAATATGATTGCTATGATCGTCAGTATAAAAATCTTGGGTAAGTGTCTATCTGGGTGTGAGGCTGGTGCCTGGGAACCCCCATAGATCATGTCTCTGATCCATATGGGCAGTTGCAGACTAAGACGATTTGCAGGGCACTGCAAAGCCGGTGGATAATAGACCCCTCAGTTCAGGCCCCAGCTCTGCAGCACAGTCTTCTCCCATCTGCCACATCATCCTGGCCTCCGACAATCTCCCACACACAAAAGGGACCCTCACCTTTCACCTACACAGAGACTTCATTGGATGACATTAGTGGTGCCCCTCCTTTGTACCTGACACTGCTACATCGATATCTCCATGGATCCTGTATATGTCTTGAATTGTTTCCCTTGTCTGTGTCTCCCCTGTCCAATATCTTATAAACTTTGTGAAGTCTGGCCATGTGTGTATCTTAAACGACAGCCACAGCAAACATTTATTAAGGGCTATGTTGGGCCAGGCTTGTAGAAAGCTGCATAACACTTAGCACAGGGCCTCATGTGTACTAGTCCCTCAATAGATATTGACTGATTAAAAAATATGGAGCCTAATTGTTGAGCAGATTGTGGGGGTGGCGAGGGGCGGGGGTAGGGCTTGCTATTGTGGAGACTTGGTAGGTTTACTGCTTCCTACCAGATAAGATAGGAGTGTTGTCCCTCTCAGGCACCCGTACTTGTATGTTAGAGGCTGTTGGGTGAGATTATTGATGGAGTCTGTTGTGTAAATTTTCCTGGTGAAATATACTATCTCTGAGTTATGTGCAGGCTCATAGATCAATCTGATGTCTACATTTCAGAGGCATAACCATTTTAACTCTTGGGAGAAGAGTGTTGTGATAAAATCATGGAGCTGCTTTTCTTTTGAAATGCTGATAAGTTTCCTTGCTGTGCACCTGCACTCCTCAGTTGGCTGGAGCTGGACGTGGTTGCTCTATTTTGTGGCTCTTAGTTGCAATACAGTTCTCTTGTTGAAATGAATCCCATGTGATTGATACCTGACCACAAAATCTAAAGGACATCTTTTGGAACACAGTGTGGCATTTGACCCTATGGCCTTCTTGAAACATGCTCTTTTGCAGGCTGCTATCCAAGGCTCTTGTGGTTTGCCTCCCACCTGTTTAGCTGTTGTTCTCAGCCTCATGGGCTCTCCAGGTGTTCCGTCATCTCTGTGGAGTTCTCCGTTGCAATTGCCACCCAATAGCCTCTATCTCCAGAGAGATAGATATCTCTCTCAGGCCCTGGGTCCCTGTTTCTTTGGACATTGCAGGCAGATATCGCTACCTCATCTTAAACTCAAGAAATAAAAATTGAATGCATTTTCATGTCTCACTCTTCCATCCTCATCTCCATATCTGTTATCCCTTTAGTAAAAGTTCCTCTGTGTACCTGCCCAAGTCAGAACCCTGGGGCCATCTGTTCTTAACCCTTCCTGGTCTCTCATCCCTCCCTCCAAGTTGGTGCCCAGGCCCTGGGAGGAGTCTGTGTTCGAAGTATCTTTCATATCACCATTATCTTCTTCACCTGCCAGGCCACCAATGTAATTTGCTCCTCACTGCTTCCTCTGCAGGTGATTGAAATGGTTGCCTTAATTGCCTCCCTGCCCATTTGTCCACCTCTCATTCATTTCCCACCCCACTCCTAGAATTCTTTTAAGAAATATAGATCCTATCCTTGTCCTCTTTAAACTCCATCAGAGTTTTCTGGTATCTCGAGAAGGTCAAACATCAGACATAGCTTAAAAGGCCCACAGCAATTAGGCCCCTGGTTCCCTCTGCTGCCCTACACATAGTCATTTTCCATATGACAGCCATGCTACAGGACTGTCCTGGATACCTCCCACCCTGTCCCTGAACTGTGCAGGGAATACCTTCAACCCCTGGAACAAGTCCTACCCTCCTTTAAGACTCAACCCCGGGAGAGCAACCCCTCAACCCCCGCCCCCCCCCCACAATCTAAGCAGGAGTGACAGATTCTTGCTCTGTGAGCCAATGCTTACAATAATAGCTAGAACTTAGGGAGCACTTGCCTTGTGGCTGGCAATGTACTTGACTTCATTTACCACGTTAAATCCTTACAATCTAACAAAGGAATCCTACCCTTATTCCCATTTTATAATGTAGAAACCAAAGCTCAAGTTGATAGGGCTTGGCCTGAGCCTATGTCTGACAACAGGGCCTATACTTTTAACCCTTCTAATATGCTTTTAACCATATGGCCTTGCCTAGCAAATTGTCTTTGCTTACAGATCTGTTGTCCCCATTTAAATGTGAGCTTCCTCCATGGTAGGGATTTGCTCTGTACATTTTGTGGAAAGAAAGCGGTTCTGGATCTGTCTTTTCCAGTATTTAATTTTTCAGATTGGGGTGTTTATAATCTAAGGACTGAAAAAAATAATTTTTTGCATCTGGTGTCTATGTGTCTAAGTAAGAAAGGCCTTTCTTATGACTGGAGGTGTGTATCTGTCACAGAGGTATTTATCTATAATATTTACGTGTGAGCTATTTAAGATGATTATCCAAACTTTAGCATCCTCAAGGCAAGAGACTAGGTCCTCTTTGAAAATGTCCCTTCCTCTCCCAGGTACCAGGCTTTCTTTAAAATTAGCTTCTGAATATGAACAACCCAGCTCTTTAAAGTTTAATGTCCCAGCCATTTTAATTGTTTCTTTCAAAGTACAAAAGAGCAGCTGGGCCACATCGGCACTAATCACTTGCCAACTTTCCTTTTTACAAAAACAGCTAAGCTCTTTCTGAGATTTAAAATCACTCCATCTGAGACCCCAGCTTGGCACCTACCTTTGCACTGACATAAAAGGAGCCTAATTTCTGCTCTTAAGAAATGTATTGCGGAAATGACTTTTGGTGTGGGATTTGTTCTTCTTTTGATAAAAATAATGTAATAGGGTGTAATAAAATTTTTAAGCTTTTCTTTTTCTTATACCCATCCTCCTTCTCCACTTGAATTATCCTGAGATGGGGTTGCCAGAGAAATATAGGAAACTAGGTAAACTTGAATTTCAGAGTAACGATGGACTCTCAGTGCACATAGGTCCCATGAAATATTTGGAAGATGCATATACTTAGGAATCATTTTTTTGTTTATTTGAAATTCAAATTTACTGATACCTCATGCTTGTTTTTGCTAAATCTGCTCACCCTAGCCTGAACAATTTTTGTTTCTACCACATGAATTTGGCAAATAAAAAAATGCAAACCTGTCTGGGGGATACTATACTCTGAAAATAAATAAGTAAACAAATTAAGCTAATACTATGACCCGAGATACATCGTCATATGCGTGCATGGATGTGCATACCTCCATGCTCACTGTTCCCAGATAGAAAATTCCTTTCTTACAATCCAGAGGGTAAATGAATATAATTTATGGAGTCCTATATATTCTTATCAATGAACTTGTAGCATTGATCAACAGACTATATGTTTCGGGGGACTTGGAGTTCAAAGAGGAGCTCTGCTCAATCACTATCCCTAGAGTTACGATTTAGCATTTATGGAGCAAAAATGAAAAAGATTTATCTTAGTTGTAACCCTGATGATGAATGAAGAGCATTCCAGAGAAGGGATAGAACAGCAAGAGCTAGTGAGATAGAGAACGATAGAGACACAGAGAGAGATAGAGATGGGGGGAGATAGAGAGAGACAGAAACAGACAGGGAAAGAGAGAAAGAAGAAGGGAGGGAGAGAGACAGAGAAAAAGAGAAACAGGGAGAGAAACGGAGACAGAGCAAGAAACAGGTGTGCTTGTTCCCTTTTAGGCTACAGAGAGCCTCTCCACCCTCCCCCACTCAGAACTCAGGGCTGGGTGGGTGCTGGGGTCTGGGCGGAGTCAGCACCTGTCACGGGCGCGCCCCCTGGGGCACCATTTGGCCCTGGGTCTGAAATTGATTCTTTCTGGGTTTTAGGGCAGCAGCAGCAGGCAAGAGCTCGGCTGTCACTTCTAAGACTTTTATAGACTCTGACAGCAACGCCGGCTCCCTGTCTTTTGTCTTTTGTATTCTGTTTGTGTTCAGCCTCTAATCCACGTGGGGAATAACGTGAGGGGCCTGCAGAGGAGGGGCGGAGGCGGGGGCCCTGCTTCAGGGCCCTGTGCCAGCAGGACCATCTGAGAGGAGGCTCGACCCCTCCCCTCCGAGGCTTTCTATTTTGATTAACTCATGTGCTCTGAGACCTCCTTTGGAGGGAAAGCTTCCCGGGCCCACCTCCTAGGGGTTACTCAGGGTGTGAGGTGGGAGACACAGAAACCCCAGGGCGGGGGCCCCTGCACCCAACGCCCTCCTAGGCTGTTTGGGAAAGTGAGTGTCTGAACCAGACAGGCCAGCCCAGAACAAGAGTTACGGATGTTCGTGCGCGTGGCTTTTCTGGGCTGAAGCTCAGGGGCGTTGGGAAGAGGAGAGACGTGAGTAGGTCTCTGAAAGAATGCTGGGGCGGGCAGACAAGGCAGGCAGACCGGGCTGGCCGCGAGGAGCAGTGGGTTGGAGAGTCTCCACACTCAGATTGGAACAGTCCCCCATGCAGGGAACTGGAGCGCATCTGCAGCCCCAGCTCCTCACCAGCGACCACCGGAGGGCGGCGCTAGTCGAAGTGCACATTACAGGGCGGGGGTGGGGTGGGGTGCGGCCACTCCTGGCGTTTCAGGTGGCGGGTGGGGGTGTACGGGAGGCAGAATCTAATATGTTCCCAGTGACTCTGCTCCCAGGAAACAAGCTTCAAGGGCCGCCTGTCGCTGGCGCGGCGGGACGCCCCAAACCGCCTCCCTCCCATCCCTGCACCCCGGCTAGCCCTGGCTGTTTTCCAGATGCTTACTAAACATAATAGGTGATGTTGGTTACACCCATTATTGCTTTGTTTTGTGTGGCAGGAGGGGGTGGAGGAGGAGGAGAACATTATCTAATTTCTTTTTTCCATCTTCTCAATCTTTGGAATTTCAGTTATCATTTCTGGGGTACTCTTCCTACCGCCCCACCCCAATCCACAGATAATTACAAATACCCAGCAGACTGAAATCATTCACACTCGCCTGTCCTCCTCCTTCTGCCGCTCCAGTGAAGGCGCCCACGAGGGGCGGGGACAGCAGACGAGGCGGTGTTCCTAACCAAGCCTAGGGGCTAACACATTCTGTGTCTGATCCCACCCCTTGGAGCAAGGAAATCACAGAATTCCACAGAAGGAGCAAGAACTGGGTTCAGTTAGCTTTACCCTGTGGTCGATTGTGAACTGCCATGGCTCCAAGGGGCAGGCTGCATTACTAAAGAAAGAAAAGTCGTCCACTGGAGACCTCACTGGACCCGCGGCAGCGGTGGTCCAGCTCTAGTCTGCAGGTGTAAGGACTCTGGGACTGTCCAGGGCCCAGTGAAGAGGTGCCTGCCCACCAGGGTTTCAGCTGCGTATTTCTTGCTGCTTCCTTTAATTGCGTAAAAAATCATGCTCATAAAAACCATCCTATCTCAAAAATATTGAACAGGTGCCCAAACTGGGGAAGGAATGGCTGGACAGTCACATCTCCTCCACATCTTGTTCAACATGGAAGAAGAATTTCCCCTGCTTTCTACAGCAAAACCGTTTAGCTGGAGCAACCTTCATCTGATCTGGAAACTAGAAGCTGGGGCTAAGTGTGCAGATAGCTGATCTGGCCTACTCAACAGAGACTGGGAAGAGGGAGCCATATTGTTAGAAACGGTGCTAGAGGAGCAGCGGGAAGGGCTCAGCGCAGTGTCCAGAGTGCCAAGGGCTATGACTGGAAGTACTTGGCAACCTGTGGAGTTTGGGCATGACAGACAGTACAGCCAACACTCTTCAGTCTCTGACCACATGCACAGTCCTCCCCAGGGTGAGCCAGGACAGGCACCTACCTCTGAAGGGTTGCCTGCCTGCAACTCTCCATCCCACCCAGCTGCTGAGAAGGAAATCCCTGCAAGGACCAGTTATTTAATAAGCACAGCACACAGTAGGGGGCAGCTCAGCTCTCTGCCCACAGCTTCCAATAAGGTTTTTCTCTCCCACACATCCCCTCTTCTTCATTCCTCTCTTGCCCTTGGTCTTGGATGGAAGGCAGCATCCTGCTGTCTGGTGGAGGTAATAGCAGGGCTGCCAATGTGTTTGTAGAGCATGGTTTGCTGCAGGACTGAAACAAGTGATTCTTGTGTTTCTGGACCTCCGTGCTGATGCATGGTTCCCTTTCACATTCCCTTAGAGGCTCATAGAGGGAATGGGGACTGAATGCAAATGGTCAGGAGCCACTGTCATCCTTGAGATGGGAAGAACCCTGAGCTGGGAGGCTGAAGGTCTGGGTCCCGGGCATGACCAGCTATTAAACCCTGTATATAACCTTAGGCAGCCACATAGACTCCCTGGGCCTCAGTTTCCCAGTATTCCTGCAATGCTCAGGTTTCTTCCTGAAACTGTCTCAAGAGTCGACTCCTGAAATCACCATTGTGACCTAGATGGACTGGGTGACTCCTCAGACCTGCTTTTAGGAGCACAGGTTGATCCTAAGCTCTTCTGATGCTGAAGAGATGAGACTGTTGAAACCAATGGTTGGGTTTTAATGGCTGCACATCCTCCTGGGAGACCAGAGGATGGAGGCCTAGTGGGGCAGCAGTGGGGTGGGGAGCGTAAGAGGCTCCCGAGGATGAGCTGAGGAGGGGGCTCATGCTGGATGGCTGGTGGTTTCAGCACCTCTCCTTTCTCCCTTGTGGCACCTACCAAATACCTTCTCCCTCGGGGTGAGAAAGCCATCTCCCCCGAAAAATGCATCGATTCCGAAATACTCTGTGTTCCTAGTCTTTATTTGTCAGCATATCAGACTGACCACCTGAGTATCTAGACAACCACACTTAATGGAGGAAAGATTACAGGCAAAATTTTAAAAGATTTGAAGGGAGGGGTTAGCCTGTACAGCTTTTTGTGGATAAACAAATGATTTCTTTCTCCCCTTTTCAAAGATTGGAATAGGCTGTGAACTCTGTCTGGCCTTTGGGTACATCAGGGTCTGGGGATCTGAGCCTGGCAGGATACATTTGGGCCACCACGTAGGGCCCTCCAGGCAGCTGGCTTCCTCTCCACCTGGCCAGCTCCTACCTCCAGTTTGCCCTTCTCCCCAGATCCCTGACACAGGCTAATTGCTTGTAACAAAACTTGGCCTTGAAAATGTCAGGCATAATGGGAAGGGGGAGGAGGAGGAAGAAGGGAATCAAAAACAACAAGAGGAATTTGGCAGAAGCCACCACAGAGGGTGCAGCCTCCAGGACCCCTGGGGCCAGCCATGTTCATTAACGGATCTGGATTTAGAAGGTCACCACCTCGCACAGGCAGTTGCTCCAGCCTGGCGGACCCCAGGTAGCAGCTGTCATGAGAACACCTTGGAAAGGGCAAGGAAGTGTCAGCGGGCCCCACAGCACTTCAGAGCTGCTCAGGGGCCTGGCCGGGGCCTGCCCTCCTCCAAATGCCAACGTAAAACATTTATTAAGCCAGTTCCTTCCAGTCCACTGGGCCCACGGCTGACAGGAGGCAGGTTCCTTCGAAGGCCTGGCCTTGACTTAGGGAGGCCATGCGGGCACGCTCCCGACCACTCGCCCCCTGCTGCAACAGCTCTGGAGGTACAGGGGTGGAAGCTGAGAAATGACAAGTGTGACCTTGAGTTTGCCCCTAGAAATGCTATTTTCAGCACCTTACTGATAGCTGTTTTTAGATCCCTTGTTTTCACAGTCATGCAAAAATTGGATGAAGCTGAAGTGCAGGAACTAAAGCATTAACAGCAGTGGGATTTGGCTTCTGGAGTATTTGCAGTTTTCAGCAGAAAGGTCTGGCCAGGGGCACTGCCCCAGGCGAGAGGGAGTTGGGGCTTCCCAGCCCAGCCTCAGGGCCTCCCTGCCTTCCTGCCCCTCCTGTGGTGAGCCCAGCCCCATGCCAGCCCCCTGGGCTGTGTAGGTCTGCAAACTGGGCCAGAGTAGTTGTGGGGGTGTGTTTGGGAGCTCTGGCCCTCCACGTACAAATGTCAAAGCCAGTTGTTTATGAGGTCAGCTCCTTGGGTCTTTGCTGTGGTCCCATTGTGTGTTCAGAGTCAGCTCCTTGGCACACTGCTAAAGCTCTCTGGATTCAGAGCGGGTCCCAGGAAGACAGTGTGGAGGTTAAAATCCGGACTCCCCAGACTCTCTTTCTACCTCTGCCACCTCCTAGCGGGGCAAGTCACTTCACCTCTCTCTGTTTCAGTTTGGTCACCTGTAAAAGCATGGTACCTATCTCACGGGGTTGTTGTGAGCATTAAGTGAGTTCACACACACAAAACCCTGAAGCACAGTGCCTGGCACCCAGGGATGTGCTGTCAGAGTTTACTTGTTTTATACCTTGCTGATTTTCTATTTGGAATCTTTGCCTTCCCAGCTATTAAGGGCAGGTCTCCTTTCCCAAAGAACCCCACTCTTAAGAGAGAATCTGAATGAACAGTCTCACCCAGAGGGGATTTATTGAGCACCTATTACATGGTGTTAAGGGTAGTGTGTACAAAAATGAACATGACCATCACAGGTGCCAGCCATTTGCACTTCCCTAATGGGAGCAGACTTCACAGTAGGGTCTCCAGCCCACAAGTGTTGGCAGAGCTCAGATGGCCACAGGGCAGTCCCCTGGGAAGGGCTTAGTCTTGGCTGTCGTCACTGGTGGGAGCCAGGCCTTCCTCACCACAAATGTGGTTTGGGGGTTGCTTTTTTGTAAGAATGAAGCAGACTTAAGTGACTTATCAACCAAACACAGTATGTAGACCATATTTGGATCTTGCTTTGAACAAACCAACTGGGAAAATTTGATCATAGAGGAATTGTTAGGTGTGACCATGGTATTGTGCTTGTGTTTCAACACACGTTTCTTGATTAGAGAGGCACACTTAGGTGGTTCTAAGTGAAATGACATGTTCTGAAGTTTGCTTTAAATACTGAAGTGGGGTGAGAGGAGGAAGCACGTGACCAGATTGACCCAATGTGGGTAATTGTTGCGGCGGGGTGGTGATGCTGCAGAGAGACTGGTACCACGATCTTCGGCTTTAGAATTGAAAATTTCCATAATAGTTAAAATAAAAACACAATGGAGGTGCAGCTGCTTTAGACCAGGCTTCGACCCTCGAGCCTCACAGCTGGGCAGGATCACCTGTTCCTGAAGCCGTGGCCGCAGCCTGACCCCAGCCTGACCCCCTCCTCTGTCCTTACAGTGGAGAGAGCACACGTTACCCACGAACCTGGAGCTCTGGAGACCCAGCATCAGATGCTCAAAGAAACATCCAGGTAAAACCCAAAAGCTGGAGAGCCAGTCCTTCAGTGCGAGCACCCAGGGAGCCACCTGTGAGAGGCCTGACTCCCACCCCGCCGGTGTGGCTCCTGCAAAGACTTTCCAGGGCAAGGAATTTCTTCTTCCAGTCCAGGCACATGCGAGGAAGAGCATTCTGCTACCCTGAAAAGTTCCTGTGTCCCTCAGCTCCTAAGCTGGGCCTTTCCCAGAAAAGCCTATCACTGCAGGAGAAAGCAGGCCCGTCTGAGGATCCTGATGGCCGTCCTGAATGTCCAGGAGATCCCTGTCACTGTCCACGTGTTTATGTGCAGATCCTAGATGCCGGCTCACTCTTCCAGAACATCTCCGGAAAGCCACCAGACGTTAGTTTTCTGCTCTCTCTCTCCTTCTCTGGACCTGCCTCAGACCCCCGTTTTGGAGCCTGGAAAGGGGCAGTGTTTGCCATGTGGGCAAGAAAACTGGCCTCTGCTGGGTTATGGGGAAGAGTTTGGATTGGAGGTCTGGGGCTCTGGGATTCAGAGACACTTTTCTATGACCTAGCTCCTGTCATTCTGGGCAATTCCTTTTACCTCTTTTGAATGCAATTGTTTCCTTTTAAAGGACTGAATAGAAAGGGGGGGGGGCTAGCCCCCAAAGCCTGATATCTCCTACCTTTAAAGAGTAACTGGCATGTTCCATTTGAGCAAGAGCCCCTTCAGTGGTTGTGAATGGACACACCAGTCTGTAGACATCCTGTATCTCTGTGTGGCTCTGCAGAGATGAAGTTGGGTTGGATTCCCCACCCCGAGGTCCTATACTGGTACTGACCCATGGCCTATTAGGAACTGGCCCACACAGCGTAAAGTGAATGGTGGGCCAGAAGGGACGCTTCATCTGTGCCTAGAACTGCTGCCCATTGCTCGCATCACCACCCGAGCTGTGCCTCCTGCCACATCAGCAGTGGCATTAGATTCTCACAGAAGCGTGAACCCTCCTGGAATCTGTGTGTGTGAGGAATTTAGGTTGTGCACTCCTTATGAAAATCTGATCCTCCTCCTACCTCCACTCTGTGGAAAAATTGTCTTCCCTAAAACTGGTCCCTGGTGCCAAACAGGGAGTCTGCTACAACCTGGGTACTTCCCAGTGGATACTACCCCAGGCTACTGTAGGCCTCTGCCCTGGTGCCAAGAGTTCTCACCAACACAGGCCTTTGTGACTGAGAGGTGAGTGTGCCCTCATGCCCGTGAGGGGAGGAGACACAGGTTTGTCAGGTCTGTTGGAGATTGCATTCTAGAATCTTCTGAGCAATCCTCACAAGGTCAGCAAATCAATCAGCAAGCTTTGGTTTAGCCTGCCACTTCCCAATAAGTATGCTGTATTTTTAGCCATTTAAAATCTTTTCCCATCGACTTGTGATTTCTAGTTTCTCACATCACAAGGCTCCAAGCAGGGAGTGGGGGAGCGGGTAGGAAGGAGTCCAGTGTTGTCTGGTTGGGGTCCTTCCTAAGGCTGCTGGAGCTCTGGCCCCGTTCCTCTAGCCTGGGTTGCAGAGTCCCTTGGCGTGTCTGGAGTAACCCAGAGCCAGTTTGGTGTGGTGGTTAAAAGGATGGCTCCTCAACTGCTGATCTAAGAACATTGTTTTGGTGAGAATTAAATGAGTCAAGCCCTCGGGAAAGCGCCCAGCACACCGTACGGGCACAGCAGCTCTCACTGTGGGTGTGACTGTTCAGCTTGCTCTCTGCCTGTTGCCCGTTATTTCGGGGGACTCGGGCAAACGGGACTGCGGCAGGGCTGGGAGGGCCGAGCTATTGCAAGATGGGAAAAAAGAGGATGGAATTCATTATTTTATTAGATCCTAACATAGGGATTAAGCTGCATCCTCAGATTGCTCCAGCACCCCTGGGAAGCCGCTCAGTCCTGGTTTGTGCTTTCGGAGGCCCACCAGCCTCACCTTGTCTAGAGTCCCAGGCCGAGCTGAGGGCAGGTCAGCTCCTTCTCCTGACCTCTATATTTGGTCCTTTACCCAGTGACAGCCCCTGACTTTCTCCCCACGTGAGTAACCTAGGAAACAGTCTGGGAAGTGAATTGTTACCCTTGAGCACCTCACTCACTGTCTACTCTGTACTTCCGCTTGGCCAGCAGGGAAAGGGGGGTCCCATGACTGCATAAGACAGAGATCCATAGTCTCCGCAGGCCTCACATCCTCAACCTGGCTGCGCCCGTTCTCCCTACCTCACTCACACCCTCCACCCCAGCACCCTAGAGCCTTCACCCTTCCTGTCCTCTGAGCTTGGAACCCTCTCCCCACCCGCCTCTCTGGCCTCCTGCAGGTCCATGTATGAATGTCACCTCCTCAAAGAGACCTTTTCTGATTTCATCATTTAAATCAGCCACCACTATTGAGCCCACTCCCTGCCCTTTGGTCTTCACATGCTTACTGTTCACTTCCTGTCATTACATTATATGTTCATGTAATTTGTCTTTTATCTTTCTCTCCTGGGCTTGAATGTACATCACCTATTCTAAAGCACCCTCCTACTTTTTTATTTTTAAAGACAGTCTCACTCTGTCACTCTGGGTAGAGTGCCATGGCCTCAGCCTAGCTCACAGCAACCTTAGACTCCTGGGCTCAAGTGATCCTCTTGCCTCAGCCTCCTGAATAGCTGGGACTACAGGAACCACCAAAATGCCCAGCTAGGTTTTCTATTTTTAGTAAAGACAGAGTCTTCCTTCCTTTGCTCAGGTCTTGAATTCCTCACCTTAAGTGATCCTCCACTTCACCTCCCAGAGTTCTAGGATTACAGATATGAGCCAACACACTTAACCTCTTATAAAGCTGTTTGTTCCCGTGACCCCACCGATAGTAGAGGAGTCTCCAGATAATCCTTTTTCTGAATAAGGTTTTATAAACACATATCATACAACATATACAAAAGAAACCAATTATATTGAAACATGGTTATCAAAAATCAGAAGAATCCTCGAATTTATGATACAAGGATATAGGTGCTTCTTTATCTGCATGTAAAAATTACAGTGTCTAAAAGTGGCCTGAAAACTTAATTTTGAAGTAATGCTATTTCTAAGAAATACTTCTAGATGTCTGAAATAATTATGTGATATGAAAATATTTATTTCTATTGGTGACAAAACCCACAGGTTACTTCTAACGGTAGTGTGGTCTGTTGCCTACATCCCTAATCAAAGGAAACACCAAATTTTAGTTAGTTTAGTGAAAACAAAGATGCAATTTTTGCTCCACTCAAATCCACCAGTTCCCTGGAGTTCTGAACATCAGATTGAACCATTTAGGCCAAAGGTATTGTTTTCTTTTTCCCCTACTGGCATCAAAGACCTTGCCTGGTGTATCACAGGTGAATATTTCTTGAATTAAAAAAAAATGCCTGTGTTATAATCTGAAAGGTTAAAATTTGTCCCACATCAATCTTAATAATAAAATGGTAGCAATAGCTACTGCTCAATGCTTGCTTTTCACAAAGCACTGCTTTATAAACATTATCTTATTTAATTCTTCCAACAACCCTGTGGTGTGTACTATTAACACTCTTATTCTATGGGTATGGAAACTGACTCAAACAGAGTTTAACCAATCTGCCAAGGCCTGGTGGCTTGTATTAGAACTGAGGATCTGTCTGAGTTTAGAGTCTGTGTTCTTACCCTGTTAAGGTAAGAATTAAATGAGTCAAGTCTCAGGAAAATGCCCAATACATGGTAAGGCCATAGCAGCTCTCACTTTATGTGGGTGTCTCGGTTTCAGGGACGGGCCACCAGATCCAACAGGTACTGCGCTGGTCAACTTTGCTGGGCAGGGTGCCCCCCCAGCTCTCTTCCTGTCTCATCTTTTCAGGCTAACAATGGTACCACCTGGGAGATCTTAGCCATTCACCCGGCTTTATACAGCTACCGTCAGCCTGGTACCTCTAGGATCAACTTCTCCTCTGCCCTATAAATCTGTAATGTGCACCTTTCTGATTGAACTCCTCCCCCTGGATGTTCTTCCAGCCTCTCTAAGCTAATATGTGTCACCTTCTTCCTAATCCTTCCCAGGTAGATCTGGCCACTTGTGTCCCCATTGTATTCTGCACACACCCTACACTGCCCCAGTAATACTGCATTACACAATCTGTTTACATGCCTGCCTCTGTTTACCATTTGGCAGCTCCTGGAGGACAGAGACCATTTCTAGTTTGCCTCTCAATTCCTAGGACTTAGGGCAGTATCTGACATAATAGGTGACCATGGATGCTTGCTGAGTGGGTGAATAGATGAATGAATGAGTAGGAAACATTATACATACATTATATGTACCAACCATACTGAATATTTTGGCTGTCATGTTCATTATTAATGACACATGACCAAGTGTCTAGTACTGTTACATGGCCCAAGAGAAACAGATTCAGAAGATGCAAGGACAGGGTCCCCTCTATTTTCAAAGTTAATGTGCAGTAAAAGTACACAGAACTAGATCACAACAAGGTACAAAATCTATTTGTTTCAGTTTTTCAAATCAATTCAAACCCCATTAATACTTAATTTAATTCACTGGCTTTTTTAAAAACGAACATTAACAAATATGTTATTAAGCTCTGGGGTCATCTGTAATTGGTCATCTCTCTGTGAATTAAATTTTAAAAAGGAAAGGTAAAATCAAAGAATAATCAGATTTCCTATTTATTCAGGGGAACCGAGTTAAATTATATTTACTTTCTAAAAATAGATTATTTTCTTAAGAATAAAACATTTATTTTGATCTTGAGTGATTTCAATATATCTTATGTAGAGTTAACAAATAAATTCCAGGTAATAGTGTTATATATGTAATAGATTTAGCATGTATTTAATGATGTTTGAGTGCAAAGCACTGAACTGAGACATGAAGGGAAAAGAAGATGGATTGAACACCACGTCTTCCCTAAAAAGGAGCTTGTAAACAATAGAAAGATGTGAGTCTTGAGGGAAGGGCTGAGTGAAGCTGACAATGGAACTTACACTTCAGGATATCAAGTTGAAGTTTTAAGGCATTTCAGAGTCTTGATCAAGTGACATGGCTAATGGTTGCAAGACCTGTTGCATCTGAAGATAATACAGGATGTGGGTAAAAAGCTAAAAATTACATTTTCCAAATTAATTCTCTGTACCTAGAGCGTACCCCAATTGCCAGCTGCCACAAACAATACTTTGATGAGCATGTGCTGAGCCCAAGTCCAATGACTGGGATCCTTACAAGAGAGTAGAACACAGAGGGACACCAGGACGAAGGCCGTGTGAAGACGGGTAGAGATCAAAGTGTTCCAGCCACAAGTCGAGGAATGCCAGGAGCCACCAAAAGCTGGAAGAGGCCAGGAAGGATTCTCCTCTAGAGCTTTGCGAAGGGAACATGGCCCTGCCAGCACCCAGAATTTGGACTTTTGCAGAAAACTGTAAAAAAATACATTTCTATTGTTTTAAGCTACCCAGCTTATGATAATTTGTTCTGACAGACCTCAGAAACTAACACAGATGGTGCTAGAATAATATTTAATTCAATATCATTTTTGCTATAACATCAATGAGAAAAATAATTGATTCCACATCTGTGTAGCATTTCCACATTCTCTCCATGTTTCCATATATTTTCTCTGGGCACTAGAGTCTTATCCCACATCTTGAAGAAGCTGTGCACTTTTGTTGAATGGGGTTTCTACATGGCCTCTGCCTGTGTGAGTGTGGGTGTGGGTATGAATGTGCCCTGGGATGGACTGGTGGCCTATCTTGGCGGGTTCTGGTCTGGTGCACTGAGTCATCAAGAATCAACCTCTTAGAAAATGAATGACTGTCAAGTAAACATTTATAAGATAGATGATAATCCTATAAATGTGTGACAAGAAATTCTTAACTTTCTTAATTTAATTTTTGACTTTCTCTTAAACTTTTGTATGTGTAACCATTAAGTAAATGTCCCCACCCCCAAATCTTCTTTGGTTTAAGCCTGGATGAGTTGGGTTTCTGTAACCTGAAACTAACTGAAAGGGTCTTGACAAATGGAGCCCCTTGTTGTCATTTAAATTGCAATAGAGAAAGTGGCCCACAGTGTTTAGGAACCCTTAACCTTTTATATTACTGTTAGAGAGGTTATAGTTCTGGGCTTAAAAGGAGCATTGTATGGCTGTGGTGCTAACAGGATATACTCAAATCCAGGACTAGAGTCTCTCTAGTAATTTGAATTTGGGGTTTAAAAAAGTTTTAACAGATTCCTGGATCATAGAATATTAGAACTAAAAGTGATACCAAAGATCACCTGATTTGTTTTTAACACATAAAAGCAGGGAGGAAGACAATTCAGATCACTAGAAATATAATTTGTCTCAAAGATTCTTTAAATAAGCACTTTTAATTGCACATCTAAAATAAAATCTATTTAGAAAATTATTTCTACACAGAACTACTTTGGAACTCAGCATGTAAAAAAAAATGAACTTGTAAATGGCACAATTATGAGTGTATATTCAAATGAGAATTGAAGAAAAATGCTAAAGAGCCACTTGTTTGATTAGTATTCCTTGTCTGAGATTCCTGTCTGACTTCTTCCCAGCATGCAATCCCTCAAGCGCATTCAGAAATTACTCAGTAAACAAGTTCAGCACTTCTCCACTGCTTGTTCATCCTGGTTCTTTGGATCACTCCTCTATGAAGGGGCACCCTGCAAATATCATTGACAAAAAATAAAAATGGGGGGGGTCAGTGGAGCAAGATCGTGGACTAGAAACATCTCCTTACTAGCCACTCATGGGGAGGTAGGGAAAGAAAACTCCAACCACCTTTGGTTGGGGGAACCCACCCAGAGACAGCACACTAAGGGCCAGTGAAGCAGTGGTGGACTACAGGAACCAGTGATGAAGTCTGGAGCTGAAGAAAAGCAGCACAGAGGTGAGTGCTTGGGAATAGGTGGGGACTGGCAGGCCAGCCTCCCCTCATAGGACTGGGGACAAGAAAGGGCTGTCTTGTAGTTTTTGATTTGGGACTAATCTTCTCACTAGAGTAGCCTTAGAAGGTTTATGTGAGTAGGTGGACTTGAATAGTGTCCAGCAGCCAGGACTGAATACTGGGTGGAGTTGATCTCCCATTGGCTTGTGGCTTGGCTGCTAACTGTGTGCTGCCACTGTGGGAAGGCTGTGTGAGAGAAATGATCTGCAGTGTCCTAATGCACACCTATTCTGGTATTCCTGCTGAGCTCAGGCATTCACCCTTGGGGTGAGTTGAGTGGTCCTGGGAATGTCAGGGGGCACTGTGTGACATACTTCCTAAGTAATCTGGTGAGAGCTTTAGGACTCCAATCCCACAAGAACTGAATGCTGATGAAGTAATCAGTTGCCCTGATTAAGGGCAAGTAAGTCAGGAAGACAAGACGCAATCTCCTCTGCACCTAAAGAGCAGCTTCCAACCCTAATTTTTCACAGCAAAGCAGCATATGTTCTCTATCTCCTAACACCAGAGCACCACCTGGTGGTCAGGCAATATATGAAGATGTGTGTGTGTGTTTGTGTGTGTGTGTATTTAGAGAGAGAGAATTATACACATATATACATATATGTTTCTTTGGGTTTTTTCCTTTTTTTGATTGGTTATATTTTACATTTTCATTTTTACTTTCTTCAATAGTAAGGGCTCCTCCATTTTTGTTATGTTTTTTCTTTCTTTTTATTCACTCTTTTTTATTTCTCTCCTTTTTTCTGTCTTTTTATAGAGATTTTTCTACTTTTCTTATCTTTCCCACATAAATTTCTCATACAACAGCGATGATATCCCCCTTTCTTTTTCTTTATATTATATATTTGTATCTTTAATTTTATTTATCTATTTTTTTTTCTTATCTCTGAGTGCTAGGTGGTCACAGGATTGGTCTGGCTCAAGGAGGTCATGGGTCCATAGTCTAGGGTGTTTTTCTGGCTTTGGCCTTTGGAAAGACAGTATTGGCAGGTCCCCACAGTGACTACTGCTGAATTTTGGGGGTTTTTTTTTGGGGGGGGTGTCTCTTTCTATATTTGGCAGAAGTGCAGTCTTGCTTTTGCCCAGGCAGGTAAATAGCCCCTGACTTTGAGGGACCCACCCAACTTGGCCTGCCAAAGTCCTAGAATTGTGAGTGTGGCCACAACAACCTGCTGAACAACACAATTTCTCCTGTCACTCTTTTCTTTCATTCCATCCCTTTTTTTTTCTTTTTCTCTTCTTTCTTCCTTCTCACTCTTTATCGATTTCTTCCTTTTGGTCTTAAACTAAAAGGCCACTTCAATACCTAAGCTCTGAGACAAAACAATTTCAAGTGAAGGAGATAACGAGAAGGAATAAATAGGGAAAGGACATGAATAAGGAGACACACAGGAGGAGGAACCAACAGAAAAATTCTGGCAACATGAAAAACCAAAACAGAGAATCCCCCCCAAAAGGGACCATGAGGCGGATACAGCAGAGGATTCCACTTATAAAGAATTAATGGAAATGACATGAAGAGAATTAGAAATATGAATGGCAAAGACAATAAAGGGAATGAGTGAGAAAGTGGAAAAATGGAACCAAAAAATGGATGAAAGATATGAAGAATATAGACAGGATATGGTGGCGTTTAAGGAATTGAAGGAGTCAATCAGGGAATTTTAAAAGGCAGTATCAATAACAGATTAGACCATGGAGAAGAAAGAATATCAGAGTTCAAGGATAAATGTCTATCTTAGCCAACCCAGATAGTTAAGAGGCAGAAAAGAAGAGAGAGAAAGCAGAACATTTGCTCAGAGAATTATAGAACTTCACAAACCATTTAAATATATACAAATTATAGGTATCCCTGAAGGGGAACAAGAATGTCCCAAAATAATGGAAAGTCTACTGGAGAATATCATAAATTAAAATTTCCCAAGTTGCACTAAAGATTCTGAAACACTCCTTTTAGAGGGATATCAAGCCCCAAGGCATCTCTTTTTTTTTTTTTTATTGAATGGTAACTATGTACATTAATACACTTCTGGGGTACAGTGTGGGGTTTTCACATGCAATCCAAAATACTTCCATCAAACTGATCAACATAGCCTTCATGTCATTTTCTCAGTTATAGTTTTAAAACATTCTGATTCTACTCTTAGAGAGTTTCACTTGTACCCCTGGGTGAACATTTCATGAGGAGGACACCCTGGGCAATTGAAGCAACATCAAAAATACACTATTGGGACCTGATCAAACTAAAGAGCTCTGCACAGCCAGAAACACAGTAAGTAAGGCAAGCAGACAGCCATCAGAATGGGAGAAGATTTTCGCAGGCTATGTCTCTGACAAAGGTTTAATAACCAGAATCCATAGAGAACGTAAACGTATTAGCATGAAGAAAACAAGTGATCCCATCTCAGGGTGGGCAAGGGACTTGAAGAGAAATTTCTCTGAAGAAGATGGGCGCATGGCCTACAGATATATGAAAAAATGCCCCAAGGCATCTCAACACAAACAGAGCATCTCCAAGACACCCTATAATGAATCTATCCAAAGTCAAAACAAAAAAGAAGATTCTGCAAGCAGCTAGGAGCAAGTGCTAACTGACCTACAAGGGCAGATCCAGTAGGATAACAGCAGGCTTTTCAGTTGAATATCTCTAAGCCAGAAGAGAATGGTCATCTACCTTTAATCTCCTCAAACAAAACAATTTTCAGCCCATGATTCTATATCCTGCTAAACTAAGCTTCAAAATCAATGAAGAAATCAAAGAAACCAAATCTTTTACTGATATGCAAACATTGAGGAAATTTGCCACAACTACACCGGCTGTATGAGAAATACTTAGACCTATTCTCCATACTTACTATCACAATGGCCAGCAAGCAAAGTAACACCTAAAACCTATCTTCAACAGTGGCACACAGATTAAAAGTAAAAAAAAAATAGGCTTTCACAAAATAAGATGAATAGAACACCACACTTATCAATTCTCTCAACAAATGTTAGTGGCTTAAATTTCCCACTGAAAAGGCACAGGCTGGCCAATTGGATAAACAGCACAAGCCATCCATATGCTGTATCCAGGAAATGCACATAACCTTGAAGGATAAATCTAGATTCAGGATAAAGGGATAGAAAATAGTATTTCAGTCAAGTGGAAACCTAAGAAAGGAGGGAATGCAATCTTATTTTCAGATACAAGTGATTTAAAGCAACTACAGTTAAGAAGATGAAGATGGTCACTTCATTCTGGTCAAAGGAATAACACAATAAGAGAACATTTCAATTCTAAATATTTATGCACCCAACTTAAATGCTGCCAGATTTATGAAAAATACCTTGATTGGTCTAAGCAATATGATGTCCCATAACACCATAATTCTGGGGATTTTAACTCTCCTCTGGAAGAATTGGACAGATTCTCTAAACAGAAACCAAACAAAGACACAAGGGACTTAAATATGACACTAGAATAAATTAGCTTAAAGGACATATACAGAATACACCATCCAAAAACTAAGGAATATACATTCTTCTCAACAGCCCATGGAACACACTCCATAGTAGATTGTCTTTTAGTATACAAATCAAACCTCAACAAAATTAAATGAATTGAAATTCTACCTTATATCTTCTCAGACCACAAGGCAATAAAGGTAGACCTCAACTCCAACAAAAATTTTCATCTATCTTATGCTGAATGACAGTTGGGTCAAGGAAGAGATAAAGGAGTAAATTGTTAAATTCCTTAAACATAACAGCTATAAAGCTACAAGTTACCAAAACCTGTGGGATATTGCAAAAGAAATCATAAGAGGGAAATTTATCACATTACATGCCTACATCTGAAAAACAAAAAAAGAGTACATCAGTAAACTAATGAATCACCTTAATGAAATGGAAAAGGAAGAACAATCCAATCTCAAATGTAGTAGAATAAAAGAAATAACCAAAATTAAATCAGAAATAAATGAAATTGAAAAGAAAAGAATCATTTAGAAGAGTAATAAAACAAAAAAGTGGTTCTTCAAAAAAAAAAAATTGATAAACTGTTGGCAAGATTAAAAATAGAAAGGTAAACTGAGAAAATGACATGAAGGCTGTGTTGATCAGTTTGATGGAAGTATTTCGGATTGCATGCGAAAACCCCACACTGTACCCCAGAAGTGCATTAATGTACATAGTTACCATTCAATAAAATTAAAAATTAAAAAAAAAA
>CAUYQV010110553.1:0-11323 GCA_963574575.1 Galagoides demidoff
TGTGAGGCCCTGTGCACCCCTCCTTCTGGGGACACCTGGCTCCCGTGGGGTGCAGGGTTCTGTGCACCCCTCCTTCTGGGGACACTTGGCTCCTGTGGGGTGTGAGGCCCTGTGCACCCCTCCTTCTGGGGACACCTGGCTCCCGTGGGGTGCAGGGTTCTGTGCACCCCTCCTTCTGGGGACACCTGGCTCCTGTGGGGTGTGAGGCCCTGTGCACCCCTCCTTCTGGGGACACCTGGCTCCCGTGGGGTGCAGGGCCCTGCACACTCCTCCTTCTGGGGGACACCTGGCTCCTGTGGGGTGCGAGGCCCTGTGCACCCCTCCTTCTGGGGACACCTGGCTCCTGTGGGGTGTGAGGCCCTGTGCACCCCTCCTTCTGTCGGTTTATTTGCAGTTCTGTGGCAATGTTTTTCTTTTTGTGATTTTTCCGTTTAGAAATTGGAGAACCTGACAGCCAGGGTGTGTATGCTCCATACCACTGTGACGTAGAGCCTGGGTATAAAAGTTTGGCCACTCAAGATGATTCCCTCCTTCCCTCCCTCCCTTCACCCCTCCTTCCTTCCCTTCCTCCTCTCAGAAAACAAGAGAACTTTAGTTGGCACAAAAAAAACTGAGCAGTCAAGGAAAAACCATGTAAATGGTTCGAAGCCATCATATTCCAAGAAGCCTCATCTTCGAGGCCAAGTAGGCACCAGCCGTGGGAGGGTTGGCACTGTGCCTCAGGCCGGGGGCAGGGTGGCTAGGACAAAGTCTCCATGCTGGCTCCTTGCCTGCCCACTCTGCTGCTGGCCTGTCCTTCACATCTCTGCTGTCCACCTGCACTAGCCAGGCCAGGGCGCCTCAAGCGCCTAAAGCTACACTTTCATCTGCTATCCCTTTCCTGGTGACTCAGGGACACTCCAGGTGGGACTTATAGGTCATCTTGGAGGTGGGAAGGGAGAGAAAGAGAGGGAGAAGAAACAGACACAGCATAGAGAGATTCCCACGCTCTGTCTAGTCACCTGCACCAAGATTTCAACAGTGCTAGCAAGAGAGTCTTAGGTCACGAGACAGTCCCGGGAAGAGCCCGCCGTCTGGAAGTACCAGCCTTCTGTCGGCTCCTGGGATGTTACTGCTTGACAATCTTCTCTGCCTTTGATTTCCACAGTCTTATTCGGACTGAGGCAAAGATGACAGAATTTTGTAGACTTTCGTTAATTAAGTAAAGAAGTATTAGTTATTAACTTTGTGTAAGGCACTGTGATGACGATCACCATCCCACCAGTAAACAGATGCCACATTCAGTTTGGGGCAATTCAAGGAGGTTAATAAAGGAAGGATTACGTAGTGGGGTGGGGGCCTGACACTGCGTGGGAGCCACTTGTACCCCGGAGGCTGAAGGGTCTGCCTGCTGGAGACCCCGCCCTCCTCCACCCCGTCCCCTTTCCTCCCATTTTTCCTCTTTCCAGCCTGGGTCCCCAATGGCCAAGCCCATCTGGAAGCCAGGCAGCGAGGAAGCTGGTGAGCTTGATGCAGGCCAGCCCTGCAGCCGAGCGGGCTAAAGAAAGAGCACATCTGGAGGGACAGGACAGCGCATCCGCCACATCTGGGAACTGATACTGCAGTTTTCACAGGCATTAGTTACTTTTAGCACATTCTGATAGCTCAAGTGAAGTCAGTTAAGGACAATGGCTCATTTAAAAAGAAAGAGCCTTCAAACGTCCCTCTCTTCCCAGAGCTGGCAGAGACGTGCAGGGCGTTTTGTTCTCAGCCATGTGTAGTTCAGGAAACTGAGAAATAACCGAGCGAAGTCACATGACCGGTTTTGGGCCTGGGCTGAGAGTGCAGCCTGCTCCTTCCTCCGCAGAAGGACAAACGTGCCCGGTGCCGCCCACCCTCTCCCTGAGCTGCTCAGCTGTCAAGGCACTTTGCCCGAGGAACCTGCACTCGAGTGTCCATTTCAACTCTGGCCTGTCTGCAGGTCTTTTGGGGGCTGGCATCAGTGGTCGAGTCCATGCCTGCCTGCCACTGTGCCCTCTGCAGCCGTGGGCAATGCAAATATCTCTCAGGTTTGATCCCTGCCTGAAACTAACCTTCTCCCCTCAGGGACCCAGGATGTGCGGTCAGAAAAGAGGAAAGACGGTCATTGGAATTAAATCAGTGCTTTCCATCCAAGGGGACACAGGTTTTGTTTTAACGTGACAAACTTTGGTTTCCTTCAGAACTAAATTCTCATTTAGTTCAAGTTATCAAGTATTCATTCGGCCTCTACCCTACACTCAGCGTCTAGCTGGAATTCACTGCTCTCAAAACGTTGAATCAAAGTTAGGGAAAAGGCATCCCTGCCATTCCTTCGCAGTAAGGGCTGCCTGCAGCCACCTCCTGTGACCTGGCCCAGAGCAGCTCTACGTCCCGGCCTCTTACTAGGCCTCAGTGTGGCAGCCACACTGTCCTCTCCGCAGCCATCCATCGACCCTGGCCAACCAAGGTTTCTATTCCGCCTGCCCACCCTAACAATCCCCACCCAGCACCACCTCTGTGGAAGGTGGGGAAATGTATAAATTTGCTTCAGCATGAAAAAGTGGGGAGATTTGGTGGGGATTTCAAAGACAGGTATTGAAAGTTTTATGTGATAGATTGTCCCGTTGTGATCAAAGCCTGAGGTTCACTCAGGAGTGAGTGTGGGGGGGAGGAGCTCCCTGAGCGAGGTGACAGCAGCACCCCCTCGTTCTGGCACGGCTTACAGTGAGCTCCAAGGTCAGAATTGGGGCGCAGTTGGGAGAATACTGCAACCACACCCGCACACTCAGCACGGGAGGGTTTTGGTCTACACCAAAGCACTACTTGGAAAGTGGACGTTTTCATAAGATTGCGTAGACTATCCCTAAATGTTGGATATTTTGAATTTGTTTTTCTGCGAGCTGTCATCTCAGTGGTTCTATTTCCATGCGAAGCACAGCTGCTTGGAGACTCTAAATTCCATTTGCAACGTTTCGGGGCTGGCTCGTAGTATAGGAAATGTTTATTTGGTGACCACGGCTCCTTTCTGGTTTTGATGCTGACTTGGAAAATGCTGTTATCCGTTGGGACTGTACTAGGTAATGAGAAACAAACGGAGGCCCGAGAGGTTCAAAACTTGTTGACCAGTCGTCGTGAATTCTTACGGTGTTCTCAGCATCCGTCCTGAATGCGGGTTTAACTTCCTCACACCAGACCAGGCTCCGTCACCCTCGACCCAGTTTCAGTTCTGCACTACACCCAAATGGCTCAAGCCCGTGGCGAGAGAGAGAACTAAGGGGCATCTCTCCCTCCTGGCAGACTGGACCTCCCATTCTTGAAGGTATTTGCCAGAGAACTTGGAGCCACCACACCCAGGCCCTTTATACACAGTGATCCTCCTTCATCTGAGGCTTTTCCTCTCACCCTTTCGATACCTGCGTATAGTGGGAGGTATTTTGAAGAGAGAGAACACATTCATATCACTTTATTACAGTGCATGATTATCGTTTTTCTATTTTATTATTCGTTATTGTTGTTAATCTCTTACTGTGCCTGCTTTATGCATTTGGCTTTATCACAATGTGTGTATACAAGGAAATACACAATACACACAGGGTTCAGGCCTACCCAGTGTCAGGTATCCACTGGGCGGCTGAGAACTGGATTTCCAGATGCCACACTTTCTCTCTCTCTGTCTGACCCTTCATTCCTGCCTCTTGTGACCTGGGGACAGGGGACTTCCCTCCACCGACTCCTTACATGCTCTCAGGATTCGTAAATAAAAAATCTTTGGGCTTGTTTCCTAGTGTGGGGTGTATTGAGTTTGTACCTCCCGTCTGAAGAACTGGGGGCTCTCCTGGCCATGTTTTCCCTGACACTGGAACAGGTATAAATGTGAGGCACAAGAGTGTCCGCCAGTATAAACAAGTCTTCCAGGGACCGGACCCCTGGTTGTGGGTCAGACAACTAGATGTTGGGCCATCCCCCAGGTCAAGGTGCACTGTGAACATTCTGTCAAGACCCCTTCAGTTCCTGTTAGGGTGGGGTTGCCAGCCACTCTGGTACCAAAACCCCAATTTAATTGGGGTGGGGTGGGTCCTCAGAACACCAGTCCAAATTTTCTTAGTGCAAATTTAGGACTTCTTCTGTAGTCAAAATGTTTCTGGATTAATTTGTAATCATTGAGTTGGAAAAGTTTATATCCTGGTGCACAGCTCAAATACAAGGTAGCTATTATTAACAAATTTATCTGGACATCAGTAACAGACAATTTCAATGAATCCTTATTCAGTTCATTCCGCATTTGTTTTTTTTACTTTTTGTAAATTTATATAGAGTAGATTTCATTCTTTTTGGTGTATGCTTCTATGATTTTTTTTTTTTTTAAGACAGAGCCTCAAGCTATCCCCCTGGGTAGACTGCCATGGCATCACAGCTCACAGCAACCTCCAACTTCTGGGCTCAAGCGAGTCTCCTGCCTCAGCCTCCCGAGTAGCTGGGACCACAGGCGCCCACCACACGCCCGGCTATTTTTTGGTTGCAGCCATCATTGTTGTTTGGTGGCCCAGGCTGGATTTGAACCCGCCACCTTAGGTGTATGTGGCTGGTGCCTTAGCCACTTGAGCCACAGGCGCCAAGCCTGCTTCCATGAGTGTTGATAAATGCATAGTCATGTAACTAACACTGAAATTAAAATAAACAACAGTTTCATCACTCCCCCCAAATCCCTCTGCTCCCACCCCAGGCCTGCTGACCTGTTTTCACCTTTTCCAGAATACCATATAAAAGTCATCACACAGGCTGTTGAGTCTGCCTTTACTTTTAGTAAGCATAATGTATTTGAGACTCCGACATACCGTTGCACATATCAGCAGTTTGTTCCTTTTAACTCCGGGGTACAATTCCATTGTGTAAATATGCACCTGCCCGCTGAAAGACTTTAGAGTAGCATCTAGTTTTTGAGTGATTATGAATAAAGCTGCTATAATCCCTCACGTACAGGAGTTTGTGCAAACTTAACGTCTTTATTTCTCTTGGTAAATGTCTAGAAGTAGAATTTCATGTGGTCCATGTGTGTGTGTTTAACAGCCCAGCTGTTTTCCCAAGGGGCTGCACCATTGGCATTCTTACTGGTAACGTCCAGTAGTTCGTCTTGTCCACATCCTCGCCAGCATGTGCATTTGCCCGTTTGTTTTTAATTCTGGCCATCCTCACACGTGTGGTGTGGGCCTCCTCGTGGTTTTAGTTTGCATTTCTCTAACGAATGATGAATGTAGTTGACCATCTTTTCTTATGCTTATTTGCCATCCAGATGGCATCATTGGTGAGTGTCTTTTAAAACAATTTTCCCATTTCTTTTCATTGGGTTCCTTGTTACTTTAGTAAAGTGGTTAATATAGTTCTGGAACAAGTTATTTGCAGACAAATGATTAGCAAATATTTCCTCCCAGCACATGGCTTATCTTTTTAATTCTCTTAACGGAGTCTTCTGTATAGCAGAAGTTTTAAATCTTGCAAATGTCTACTTTATCGACTTTTTTCTTTCATGAATTGGTCAAAATACTTACAAAATTACAAAGGCTTTCTCTTATGTTTTCTTCTAGAAGTTTGATTATTTTGGCTCTTACTTTTTGGTCCATAGTCCACTTTGAGACTCAATGAGAAGGTGACAACCTTGGCAGACGCCACCCGGACACACGGCATCCCCCTCTTGCATGTACCATGGCCTGGGACAATGTGTGCCCCATAGGCCTTAGCCACACCCCAGAGAAAGGGGAAGAGAGAGCTAATGAACTGGGATTCTGTTCTGCCACCCAGAGAAGTGGGGGTGGGACAGTAGGCTTTAAAACCGAAGTAGATTCACATAAAAGACAGATTTATACTCACCATGTGCAAGTCAGATTTCTTCCTAGAGAGACTCTATACTTGAAACTCTTGCTGGAGAATAGCGAGGCAAACATCACATATCCGGCTTGGCCCCGGCATTGACCAGGCAGCAGAGGACACGGGAAGGGACCTTAGCGTGTGGGCTCCCCCAGGTGGAGGACAGTGGCTTGTGTGTTTTTCTGGCCTGGGTGACATCACGCCCTCAGTTTCCCTCCCATACCTGTCCCCTGTTCTAGGGAGTCAGGACGGGGCAGATTGCCTCAGACACCGGCCGAGCCCCACCTCTGTTCTCACACTCTCCTCTCTGCCTCTCAGCCTCAGCTGTGCACCATCAGGAGCTGAGAGCCAAGCTCTACTGAGGGGCGTTTCATCAAAATAGCACGTGGAGGGCTGGCATCCAGTCCTCGTGACGCCTGCCAGCCTCTGTGGGTTTGGTTCCTTTCTGAAGTCCAATTTGTTCTTGTTTCTAATTGTTCCTTAAGGAATGTTCAAGAATCAACTTCCCCATTAACTACATTCCCATTTTTTATGACTACAGATAACTCAGAGGCTGAAGACAGCAATAACAAAATACATTTGATTGGTTTAGGTTTACTTTTGTTCCATAGCCCTATGCTTTGATACTGCACTAAAGAAAAATTTTTTGGACCGTATGGGCAAATGTAAGTTCACTTGTTGGGAAATGTTCTCAAATTAAATCTAGGATATATCTTTATTGTAAAGTGCTGCTAAATATATTTTTGGCCTCTGAGTAGATGTACATTCTCTGCTGAGTGTTTTATTTGATGTTCCTTTGGAGATAAGCCATTTAATTCAATTTTATTCAATTTGATTTGATTCAGTTCGACTTATTACTGCTTACTAGCGCCTACATTTATGTACAGCAATTTCAGTCATGGTCCCTAAATTGGAAAACTAACAGTCTAATCAGGAAAATGGAGTAATTCCAAGATAATTTTTAAACCAAAGCATAGTTGTTAGGAAAGGGTGGGGATGACAAAGATGAGGCAACCATACCACATTTCCCACCTGCGCCTGTGCCAGACATTGCTAATCATTGCTGCATTACCTCTGTGGCCAAGGGTGCCTGCAAGATCCTTCTCAGTCAGTCTCTACCAATCAATCAGTATCAGCATGCTAGCTAAGCCTCTTACCCACCCCTGGAATAAATTACGCAATAAATAAATTACATAAATGCTCAGAGGAATTCCAGATTGGAGAGTTTCCTTCAGAACTGTGCCTGTAGGTTTTGTACTTAAGAAAATAAAGTAGCTTGGTAATTGCAAGGATTTGTTGGTCAAGAATGAATTAAAACAACATGAATCCTTACTGATTTTTTTCCAGTTGACTCACAGCGTAAATCTATACACGCTTGCAAAGAAGTATTTGAGAAATTAATCACAGAGTCTTAACGTCTGAAATTTAGATAAAGCTGCAAACTGTATTAGACTCAGAAGAATAAGATTTCATTGTATCCCACCTCTAACTAATTATGTGGTCTTGGGCGATTTTCAACCCCTCTATAGATTTTAACATTGTGGTGGTGTAGAGAGTGCGAGTAACATTTTTAAAGCTTTTAAAAACTTTTTCCAAAATAATCCGGGTTCAGCACCTGTATATAAATAACAGATGAAAATGCAACAGTCCCACAGTCCACTTCAACAAGCCCCTGAAGTGAGGCTGGAAGCCTGGGCCCTGATACCCGCATCTGCCCCTCAGCCTCTCCCGCACTCTTATGGAAAACCCCTGGAGTACCTGCAGTTTACAGAACTAATTTGGGACACCCTCAGGAAAGAGATTCTTTGCACACTTTTCTAGCTCAACACATGTTCTTAAATGTAAATCGGTTAAATCTGATTCAATATAGGAGTGCCAGGCATAGACAAAAATAGCAAACTCTGGACATCGCTGGTCCCGCACCCTGCTCAGGCCTGCCACGCCCCACTCCCCCCCCACTCCCCCCCCCCCGCCCAGAGCCTGTTTTTGGAACTTCTGTGCAGCCTGAGTGCTTCATACCACTTGGCTCCCGATGCCACGTGATGGTGTGAGATCACCTCTGTGTATATAAAACAAGATGCACAAATAAACCTCTAATGGACTTGGAGGCCAGATTTTTAACTTCAGTCTGTTTTTAGCATTTTGACATTTTCTTCTTGACGCCAGTTCAATCACACAATGAAAGCCTTTCCAAGGACTGAGTTTATTACAATGCCAAAAAACAAGCTCATCAGATCCTGCACTTCACTGAGCCATCAAGTTCAGAATTAGGGCTTCTGGAACTCATGCTGCGGCTAACGCTTATTTAAATCTGGTACGTGTAAAGGAAAGACAATTTTTATAAATGAGAAGTAGAATTTTTGTGCTCATGTGATAACAAGAATCTGTTGATTTGGTTCTTGCATCCGGGGGTATAGAGTTGAGGGGGCCCTTGATGTGGCTGGGAGAGCTGCAGGCCTTGACAGGTGACTAACTTCAGACCACTTATGGATTCGGTTCTACTGGACTTAAAGTTGGAGTCAAACAAGAAAAACAGGCAAATTAAATCATTTAACACAATCTTGCTCTTTGAATACTTACTCCTGAGCAACTCAACGAAACTGTGGAATGTCTCCTCTGGGATAAACTTTCATAATGAATTTTCCAAGAGCTTTGAAGAAATTGGATCAGTTGTAGGGAGTCCAGGGCCCCACCTAGGCACTAGTAAGTAGCTAAAAGACCACAAGGACAAAAAGCCAACATTCAACAGGACTGGAAACCAGTGTCCTCAGCTGTAGGCGGAGCTGGGGATGATGCACATTAGAATTTTTTTAAATTTACTTTTTGAGTGAAAATTGCCTTGTAGAGGGAAATCAGAAAATATTGGAGTCCCAGCTTAGGAAGGGAATTTTGAAGCTCGAGGATGTCTCCGACTGAGGCTAACTTGCATTTTCTTTGGCTGATCACATGACAAGTTTGCAACCCCCCAGCGCCTGGCGTTTCCTTCTCAGTGGACTGTGTAATTCTGTGGTCCTGGGTCTTCCCTCCTGTGAGGCTCAGATGGCCGAAGGCAGATCTCAAGCATGCTTTTAGGAAATACACCTTTCTGGTCCCACCAAGGACCTTCTTAATTAGAATATCTGAAGGTGGATCCCAGAGATGAATGCTTCTTAAGCTGCCGTGTCACTCTGTCACCTGACCTTGGGGACTCGAGCTTGTCCACCAGAGTCTGGCTAAGCACTGCTCCCTCAGGAAAGCCTCCCCTGACTTGGCAGCACTGGGAACAGCACCAATTGTACGTTTATTTGCACAATTACTTGGTTATTATCTGTCTTCCCCACTTGACCACAACTCTACCCGAGCAGCGGTGATGACATTCTCACTTGCCCTTGAATGTCAGGTCTCAGCACCGTACCTGGCATGTCTCTGTAGTGAATAAATGGACAGCAGGTGAATGAATGAATGACAAATCACTGGGCCGCCAAGCTTGGAAATGGAATGGGGGGGAGAGATCCCATTTACAGATCGGTTTTTCTGATCTCTGCTAACAGTGTACTTCTTATTATGGGATATATGTTGTTATAATTAGGGGGAAAGAGGAAAGAGAATTAGGAGACAAGAAGAGCAGGCAGCCCCGGAGGTTTACAACAGGTAAGAAGTCTGTGTCTTCCAGGTGTCAGGATAGTAAGAGGTGGAGAGCCTGAGTCCAGGCCGGGCCTGTGGGCAGCGGCTGATGCAAGCTCTAGGAACTAACGTCAAGCCTAAGAAGAATCTGGAAGCCAAGGTTACCAGGTGTGGGAGGAACCTGTGAGAGGGAGTCCAGAGCTTTAACCTGGCTATTACAGGCCAGGATCCACCTCAGAGGTCAGCCCAAGTTCCAACCCAACACAGCTGCGAGGTGCCTACACCACACGTGTCACCTCCCCACCAAGTTACAGAGCCAGTGTCATCACTACCGTGGCTGAGATGGAGCAGTGGCTCCAGACAGTAGCAGGCAGCCACAGTGTATATTGGGTGTGAATGCTATACTGGCATGGATTCACTCTCTTGATTCTCAGCATTCCACAAATACTAAATGTCCTACCGAGCAGAGACTATGCTGGTGCTAGGACTTTAAGGAGCAATAAAGCATTGCCTTCACCCTCAGGAGCTTTGAGTCTCAGCGGTGGTTCTCTCCAGGTGGTTTCTGCCTCCCAGGGGACACACAGGCTTGTCTAACAACAGTTTGTGCTGTCACTACTCAGGAGGAGGGGCCTAGTGGCACCCAGCAAGCAGAGGGACACTTCTAAGTATTTGACAATACAAAAGTCAGTACAGAAAACACATTTGGCCCCAGATGTCAGCAGCGCACAGGCTGAGGAGCTCTGGCTGAGAGTGGAAAGCACACACAAAGCTGTGGGTGCCATGGAGGCTCCGCGTGTGACCACATCAGAAGGTACAGGACACAGCAGTGACCCGATGGGAAAAATGTCAATTGTGCTGAGGGGGCACAGGGAGCATGCAGGGAAGACTAATTTGAAAAAGTGGTCTTGGAAGATGAGAAAGTGCTGTCAGGGATGTGGGGCAGGCTGTGTCCTCCCAGCAGGGGTGGCCGTGTGAGCCAAAGCATCTTAGGGCCTGGGATGGTCATCAGTCCTTCATGTTAGGTCCCACTCAGTTACAAAAACCACCAGATACAAAGATAATCACACATCACTTTTGTTCTCAAAATTCTCACATTGTGTAAGATGAATCTGATCTCTAAATTAAAACAATTCCTCTTGTCAAGCTTTGGTTTGGGCAGGTAATTGAGGAAACATTAAAAATGACAGAAATTCTCATTGTCATTTCTGAAGAGCGTTCTAGACATTTGCTATGCTTTGATTCAGAAGAATTAAAATCAAGTCAAGAAGACCAAATCGTCCCCAGGACAGTGGGTGGCTTTAGTCTGCTCTGTAGAAGAAGCCAAAAAGCTACCCAGCAAGTTTCCTTTCCAAGAGATGACCCAGCGGCATCAATAGGCTGGCCAGTGCCTTTGGAATTCACTAGCACTTCTTGAACTTTTAGCTAGGGCTGTCACTTGGTTAGTAATGTTTTGTCACTTGGGTCCTGTCACGCAGAAGTGGGTGGATCGAGCCAGTCCTCTCCCTGAGATCCACTTACTGACCCAGGGCAGGGAGTCAGTGTATGGGAATGTTGGCTTGTCTGACCGGAGCTTAAAGCTACTCCAATACACTTAAAAAATAATGATGAGATGTCAGGATAAAACAACAATGTTGGCTCAGTGCCTGTGGCTCAAGTGGCTAAGGTGCCAGCCACATACACCTAAGGTGGCAGGTTTGAATCCAGCCCGAGTCCACCAAAACAACAATGACGGCTGCAACCAAAAAATAGCCGGGCATTGTGGTGGGCGCCTGTGGTCCCAGCTACTTGGGAGGCTGAGGCAGGAGACTCACTTGAGCCCAGGAGTTGGAGGTTGCTGTGAGCTGTGATGCCACAGCAC
>CAUYQV010110560.1:0-39569 GCA_963574575.1 Galagoides demidoff
AAGCGAGTCTCCTGCCTCCGCCTCCCAAGTAGCTGGGACCACAGGCACCCGCCACAACGCCCGGCCATTTTTTGGTTGCAGCCATCATTGTTGTTTGGCGGGCCTGGGCTGGGGATTCGAACCCACCACCTTAGGTGTACGTGGCTGGTGCCTTAGCCGATTGAGCCACAGGCGCCGCCAACACTCTGTCTTTAAAAAAAAAAAAAAAAAATCTAGCATAGTACCTAGAATATAAAATCCTAGCACAGTTCTTCAAACACATACTAAGAGCCACTGTCAGCTCCTCTTCTTTTTCCTTTTATCATTATCACTGTCCATACTATTAGATTTTAATTAGTTCATTACAATAGAATTACATTTTGAAATTCTGTCATTTGGAGTTTTTCTTTTTTTTTTTTTTGAGACAGAGTCTCGCTATGTCACCCTCAGTGGAGTGCTGTGGTGTCACAGCTGGCAGCCCTTGGTAGAGTGCTATGGTATCACAGCTCACAGCAACCTGACTCTTGAGCATAAGCGATTCTCTTGCCTCAGCCTCCAAAGTAGCTGAGATTACAGGCATCCACCACAATGCTGGGCTATTTTTTATTGTAGTTGTTATTATTGTTTAGCTAGCCCAGGCTGCATTTGAACTCTCCAGCCTTGGTGTATGTGGCTGGTGCTGTGACCATTGTGCTATGGTGCTGAGCCTCATTTGGAGTTTTTAAAAAACATTTTGCATTTCTTTTTTTTTGACAGAGCCTCAAGCTGTTGCCCTGGGTGGAGTGCCGTGGCATCACAGCTCACAGCAACCTCCAACTCCTGGGCTCAAGAGAGTCTCCTGCCTTTGCCTCCCAAGTAGCTGGGACTACAGGCACCCACCACAACACCTGGCTATTTTTTGGTTGCAGCCGTCATTGTTGTTTGGCAGGCCCAGGCTGGATTCGAACCCACCAGCTTTAGGTGTATTTGGCTGGTGCCTTAGCCACTTAAGCCACAGGCACTGAGCCCATTTAGCATTTCTTAAGAAACTTTATCTGCTTAAAATTATTACTTTTATTATTATAAAAGGTTTACTTGGGCCTGGTGTGGTAGCTCATACCTGTAATCCTAGCCTCTAAGAGGCTAAGGCAGGTGTATTGCTGGAGCTCAGAATTTGAGACCAGACTGAGCAAGAGTGAGACCTCATCTCTACTAAAAATAGAAAAACTGAGGCAAGAGGATCTCTTGAGCCCAAGAGTTGGAGGTTGCTGTGAGCTATGATAAGGCCATGACTTTCTAGCCAGAGTAACAGTGCAAGACTCTGTAAAAAAAAAAAAAAAATTCTGTAATAGGTTTACTTGTTTTAATCTCCCTGTATATCAGAAGCACTATAAGGGATAATGATCCTTATTCATTTTTATATTCACTGTAGTGCATAGAACAGTGCTTTTAATCTAGTGGGTGTTCAGTAACAGTTTTTTGGGTTTAATGTGTTTGTGCGAGCCCTATTAAAAGGCACAAATAAAATATATAACATACTTATTGTTAATAAAAGTCAGCATCCTCACACATTAACCTTGTAAAGCCAGTACAGATCTAGGTGCACAGTGTAATTTCTTTGAAGATCTTTTGAGTTGGACAGAATAGGACATGCCCATGTGGCAGTCACATCTTAAGAGTGACAGATCTACAGCAAGCTATGTTTTGGGTTTTGTTTTGTTTCAACTTTAATTTTAAGGTTTTCTTTTTTTTTTTCCTCTCTCTTTTTTTTTTTATTGTATGGTAACTATGTACATTAATGCACTTCTGGGGTACAGTGTGGGGTTTTATACTTCCATCAAACTGGTCAACACAGCCTTCATGTCATTTTCTCAGTTATTGTTTTAAAACGTTCACATTCTACTCTTAGAAAGATTCACTTGTACCCCTAATTTTAAGGTTTTCTATTTGGTAGTAATGGTTTCTTAGTTCCCAATAACACAGCCCTTTAATAGTAGGGCAATTACTGTATAGCTGAATAATAGGCAAATCAGAGGACTCAGAGATAGCTGAAATTGGGCAGTTCTTTAGGCTGTAGCACAGCCTGTCTCTTTTCAGCCCAACTGCAAAACTCAAATGATTTCATCGCCATATCTGAGCACATCCTTAGAGCTAAAAGTGTGGTCTTAGGAGGTGGGTATTGCTTAAGATAAAATGCATCCCTGCTAAGTGTCCAAGGTTTGATTCCCATTGCTCTGGCCTTTTAGTCATGAAATTTCTCCCCATTTCCTTTCCCCTAGGTGTATGTGGTCGGGAATGAACCTTTAATGGTTTTGCTAGATTCCCTGCTTCCAGTACTGGGAGTGCTCTTTCTTCTCTACTGTTTTACCAAGCAGAGTGTATCTCACTTAAGGTAAACCATCAAAAGAACCTTATTTATTTATAAACAGAATCTTATTTATTTCTAAATTGTGAAGTCTATTTTGCATGTTTTTGTTCTTATTTTAAATATAAGACTGATGCTACTTTAAAATTATTTCCTTTCAAAGTCAGGAAAACACTGGGATTCTCTCATTCTTTTTTTTGTTTTTTTTTTTAATCTTTCTTGGGATTCTCTTATTCTGTTCATCTTGAAAAGAAACAGAAATTTGTAGATAGCAGGGGATCGGATATAGTTTTTAGAATGATTTTCTGCAGCCTCTGTTCTAGACATCAGAGAAGAAATCTCAGTTTACATGTGTAAGAATACCACTGTTTGATCAGTGAGAAATACTGTAATTACACGTCTAGAAAAGAGGAAATATCTTAGTTTTAAAAATAAGAATGATCTTGTGAGGAGTTATAAAACAACTTCAAGAAATCTGCATCTGAATGTAGCATATTGTAATTTAGCCTTAGATTTGGTGATGAATGGTGTTGTTTAGAAAGAAGAGATTTCTTAGTCATTCAGAAAATACTCTTTTGTAGTAGAATTTAAGTAAGACTCATTTTGTATTAGCTGTATTTTCACAGTAATTTATGTTGCTGCTTCTTCCTGGTAAGAGGTTATATCCTATCTAAAATCCTACGGAATTCTGATTTTGAGTGTTTGGAAATCCCCATGTGGAATCTGATATCTAATCCTAGTACCTTTTTCACAGGGCTATTACAAAGACTTAAAGTGTTAATGCAATCCCTGACAAATAGGAAGCTTGGTAAATGGTCGTGATCATTCCTAAGTGGTGAAGGAAAGTGCTCAGTCTTGCGTGTTATTCAAAGCTCATGTACTGCCTTTGGCTCTTGACCTTTCAGGCAGCACAACATGTAACTCACAGCCACAATGGCAATAACAGGAGAGAATGCAGTGGGGTATGAAGTCTGAGCATATGTGAATTTGGATACAAAAGACAGGTCCATGTAATAACTCTTGTTTTAGTTTTAAAACCCAAGTCCTTACAGCCCTGTCATGTCCTCAGGAGAGACTGACAAAGAAGATGTGAATACTGATTCTGTTCCTCTCCTAGTTGATGGGCACATGTAATGGGGGATGAGGAATCAGCAGCATTTTGTTGGTATCCAGTTTTTTGGTCACCAGCTACTGGTTCCACTAAGACGCTTGGTATCCATGTACCCAGCCTTCTTTCACAGGGCTTTATAGTACACTTGGAATTAAAAAAAAACAAATCACGTGGGGCCCATGTGGCATATCAGGGTTGCTTCAGAGCCAAGGATTAGTCAGTCACTCATTGAATTTCAGGATATTTGCATTCTGAAATTCACAAGAAGCATACTTTCCACTCTTGCGTCTTAGTAGTAGGGGATTGTGCCAGCATTTAGAATGCAGTGGAACCCGACAGTCTCTTTTTTTATGTTAGCTTGTTAAATACATAGAGAGAGATGACAAGCTCATTCATAACTGCTTTTTCTGCCAGGTCACTTTGCCAGGAGATCTTATTATGGATTCTGGGAAAGCTGGAAAGGAAGAAGGCGATTGCTAGCCTGAAAGGATTTGCAGGGTTGGACAAAGCTGTGCCCTCTCTCCATTCCCTATGTCAGTTTAGAGCTGCCACTCACGGTGGCATTATGATTACCATCAAAGAGCCCATTAGGTGAGTCCACCCATCCATTACCGTGTCTCTTTCATTTAATTCCACCCAAAAGGCCATTCTGTGACTCAGCCACTAAGGGGCGCTGAGAGAAAAGAAACCAGGAATTTAAGCAGCTCAGGCACTTGGCTATTTATAATCTCTAAATGAAGTGTGAGCCTTAAATAATCCACCAGGTTTTTTTCCAAGATGCCAGCTAATAGTAGGTACAATTGAGTGGAGCCTCACAGTCCTATATCACAACAGGTCTTTACCAGGGAATCAAAGTAAAGGGCAGACCCATGTTCACCCTTAATACCAAAATAATCCATTTTCCTTCTGACTCTCAAAATGGCATATATGTGTATTCATGGTCAGACTTATTCCCAAGGGAAATCATCTGCTGTATTTTGTGATCAGGGTTTGTTTCTCATAGGGATTGATTAGAAAGTGCTTATTGTTAATAGCCAGGCATTGTGGTGGGCACCTGTGGTCCCAGCTACTTGGGAGGCTGAGGCAGGAGACTCGCTTGAGCCCAGGAGTTGGAGGTTGAGTTGTGATGCCACAGCACTCTACCCAGGGGGACAGCTTGAGGCTCTGTCTCAAAAAAAAAAGGAAAGTGCTTATTGTTAGTGGTGTGGATAATTTCTGTTACCAACATCTCACATCTCACAAGTGTATACTTTAAATTATTTCCACTTTCTGGGTGATCTGTGTAGGATGTTATCACCTGAGAACATACATTCCTGTTGATCATAGCCCATAAAGTACTGGTGGCAGCTGCTCTATTTGGAGTTCACATTACATTCAAAGTGCTGCTGTTTGCTGAAGTGTTTAAATTTAATTTTATATTCATGGTTAGCTTTGGTAATGCTTTTAAACACCCAATCAATATGATGGACTTGAGGAAAATATAAGAACATATAGCTGCAAACAGAATTATCACAGCAAGACCCTGTCTCAAAAAAAAACCCCACTTTAGAGTGGTTTTAACCTGGGACAAATTTAGTGACTATATAATTTTACAGTATCAACTTAGCAGTTGTAACTTAAGTAGTTATAACTTACTGCTATCATTATAAGTCTCTGGTGCACTTCTTAGTGCAATATGTCAAAATCCACACTTCTTAATGAAACTAAAGTTTTTCTTCAAGGAGGGAAAAGAAATGAATAGGCAGTGATTGAATGAATCTCCATCTATTGCCAGAAGCCATGGGTCTTCCAACTGGAGTCTCCACAGGCACTTCTAAGGGTTTAAAATCTTCTTAAAATTATATACACAACATTTTTTTTATGTCCACATGGATATTTTTCTGAAAACAGGGTGCATAGCTTGTTTCCAAAAACTTGGCAACCACTACACTGGAGGAGAGAGAGAGAGAAAGTTTTTTCTGTGTGTGTGTGTGTGAGAGAGAGATTTTGCTATTTGCCATTTGTTCTTAAAGATCTGCTTGTTCCCCAAGGCCAGGGTTAGGGTCTGTATTTCACCGCTTTACCTTTCTTTTTGCCATTCTGCCCAGCACCAGTTATCCATTAAAAGTTTGATTGAAGGAACTTTGTATAAGAACAGCTTAAATTTCAGGATCTTTGGGTCCAGAGTTTTACTTTTTTGGAACTAAATGTAACTATTCAGAATTAATTCTTTATCATTGAAATTTTAAGAATGAATAAAAGAGGGCTTCTTTTTTTTTTTTTTCCGCAATTTTTGGCCGGGACTGGGTTTGAACCCGCCCCCTCCAGCATATGGGGTCAGCACCCTATCCCTTTGAGCCACAGGCACTGCCCAGGGCTTCTTAAGATAATCGTTTTCATGTCTTTTTAAGGGTATTTAAATATAGTATTTCATTTTGATAATCACAGAAGCTTAGAAGTATTGTTTATGCATTCCAGCTTTTCTTTCTTTATTTTTCTTGAGACAGAGTCTCAAGCTGTCACCCTGGATAGAGTACTGTGGCGTCACAAATCGCAGCAACCTCAACTCTTGGGCTTAAGCAATTTTCTTGCCTCAGCCTCCCAAGTAGCTGGGACTACAGGCATCCACCACAAAGCCTAGCTATTTTTTTTTTTTTTTTGCAGTTTTTGGCCAGGGCTGGGTTTGAACCTGCCACCTCTGGCATATGGGGCCTACTCCTTTGAGCCATAGGCGCCGCCCTAGCCCTAGCTATTTTTAAGTTGTAGTTGTCATTGTTGTTTGTGGGCCCAGGCTGGATTTGAACCCACCAGCTCTGGTGTATGTGGCTGGTGCCCTGGCCACTTGAGCTACAAGTGCCAAGCCCCCAGCTTTTCTTTTAACATACAGTGTAGTGGAAAAAACATGATTGAACCAAAGGACTCCGAAAGATTTTGGGATAATATAGGAAATTAAAACATGATTGATCCAAAGGACTCTGAAAGATTTTGGGGATAATATAGGAAATAATGCTAAGCTAAATGTGTAGGTTATTCATTCTGTTAGAGGAATGTGAAGGCCATATTATTAGTGAACTGACAAATTGGGATATTCTGCCCAAGGAGATGGTCTGCCAAATTAACTTTAATAATTGTACTTTTCAGTGTGATGAAGTAACATCTGTCGTTTGTTTTTCCATTTAATCTGGAAAAAATTTATGTATCTGATTGCAACAGTAACATATGTTCTTTGAGTAATTGAAAAACACATAACGAGGAAAACAAAACTCAATCACTATTCTCCTTACTGTTTGTATTTTTTAGTGTCTTGCTTTTTAGTACATCTTCTATGCCTTTATATTTGTTTACCTGATATGGTATAATAATATTGCATCTTGGTCTCTTCATTTACCAGAGACAGTAATTCTAAAAACTACGCCACATCACAAGAAATTTCTTGAAGTTTTTTGCTGTAATCATAGCACTGTTTCAGCCAGATTTTGTTACTTGATAATCGCATTTGACCTACTCATTTTTCTGAACCTTTATGTATTTTCTTATCTCAACTAATTGATTCATATTAGTTGAAATTGACTTCGTCTCATCCCATGATAATCACGTCTTTTTCCATTGCACATAACTTTCTGGGGCTCAACAATCGACGTTCTTTTGAATCACATCTGATGTCCTCCATGATCTGGCCTCATTTTGCAGCCTTCTTTTTCTCTGTTCTTCCTCAGGAACCAGAATTTCTGTATATAACTTATACTTAATTTCTCCTTTCTTTTGTAACTTATGAAATAATAGTAATTCTTCAACAACCATGTTTTTGTTTGTTTGGGTTTTTTTCTGTTTCTGTTTTTGTTTTTTTTTTTTTACAATGACTATTCATAGGCACAATCATAGTAAACTATTACCTTGAACTCCTGGCCTCAAGACATCCTGTCCCAGCCTCCCAAGTAGCTAGGACTATAGGCACGCACCACTGTTTCTGGCTAATGTCCTTCTTAAAAGCCACTTTCTTCATGGAGCTTTCCCTGTTTGAGCAACTGACCATGTAAGACATAATAGTCTACTTGCCCAGAGTAAGTCCTTTTTCAGCATAAAGAAATAGGAAAATGGATTAAATAGGTATTTGAGATTTTTCTAATAATTAACTGTATGGAAATGACTTGTTAATTTAGAAGATTGTTATGGTGTTTAAAAAATACATATCTCTTGGTGACACTTTCAAGATAAATCTTACCCTGCCTTGCAGTGATGAAGATGAAGCCCTATACCAGAAAGTATCCTCAGAGCAGGGCCAGGTAGAACATCTTGGGGACTTGCTGTCCCACTGCCAGGAGTGTGGTTTGGCAGGAGACTTCTTCATCTTCTGTTTGAAGGTAAGAACTATATATACACATATATATATTCCTGATCAGCTTTATTCAGGGGTAGTTCTAGGAGACCCTTCAAATTTCCATGGCATTCATAATTTTAGGTCCTAAAATTTAGGTTGTAATTCAGAGGAAATGATTAGAGGACATAAGAAATTTTTTTTTTTTTGAGACACAGTTTCACTATGTCACCCTTGGTAGAGTGCTATGGCATCACAGCTCACAGCAACTTCTAACTCTTGGGCTTAACCAATTCTCTTGCCTCAGCCTCCCAAGTAGCTGAGACTGCAGGTGCCTGCCACAATGCCCAGCTAGTTTTTAGAGATGGGGGTCTCACTCTTGTTCAGGCTCCTCTCAAACTGCTGAGCTCAAGCAATCTAACCACTTCTGCCTCCCAGAGTGATGGGATTACAGGCATAAGCCACCTTGCCCAGCCCATTTTTAGTAGCCTTGGGTTGGTAAAAAGAAGAAACTTATCTTCAATAGTACCTTCGTAATCTAACTACTTTCTTAGTGAGGTGATGGGCACTAAAATTGTAGAGATGAACAATGCAGAACTGTTGCTCTATGAAAGGGTTAATCTTTGCTCTGTGTTGACAGTAAGAACTCTTTTGAAGTTAATAGCAGGTTTTACAGCTATAGAGTAATCCCTTATCCTTTCTGACTTTTGTTTTGTCAGGTATTTGGAAAGGAGATTTAGCAATTCTGCCTCCTTCATTTCATTTTGTAGCCACTTGAAACCTTTTCCAGGTTTGTTTCTTAGTACCAGTGGTTGTGCTTCCCTTTGCCCTAATCTCCAGTAGTAACTTGTGGCCTGTGTTACTCCTTATTTGTGCTGTCTAATACCACATTTCCCTGAAAATAAGACACTGTCTTATATTTATTTTTTTCTCAAGAAGACACACTAGGGCTTATTTTCGGGGGATGTCTTATTTTTATTAAGTATAATACAGCAATCTACATTTATTCAAATACAGTTAAGTCATCTTCTGGAACCTGACAGGAGGAGCCGACCTTGTTGGTGGGGCTGGCACTAGTGATGCACGCATGAACTCCTTTCCCCTAGCTGTTCGCACATGCGCAATAGGATGCCTGCAACCGCGGTTACCACATGCATAGACGCACAAGTGCGAACGGCTTGGAGAAAGGAGCTATGGCAGATAAAAGGTATTCCAGTTTTTCTTACCGCTCTGCACCGAAATGCATGGTGTGACTATGCAGTTTATCTAACCACTGGTACTATGCAGATACACTGCATAGCCACTCCCATCACTAGGTCTTATTATAGGGTAGGGCTTATATTTAACAAATGCAAAGAATCCTGCTAGGGTTTATTTTTTGGGTAGGTCTTATTTTCGGGGAAACACAGTATCATAAGCTGGTGACCTCTAGCTCTGCATTCTCCACTATTTCCACTAAAGAAAGTGTCTGCTTTAGGAGAGTGTGGAGTTTTATTTATTTATTTATTTTGAGACAGAGTCTCACTATGTTGTCCTTGGTGTCACAGCTCACAGCAACCTGTAGCTCTGGGGCTTAAGCCATTCTCTTGTCTCAGCCTCCCAAGTAACTGGGACTACAGGTGCCTGCCACAGCACCCAGCTATTTTTGTTATAGTTGTCATTGTTGGTTAGCTGGCCTGGGCTGGGCTCTAACCCGCCAGCCTGGGTGCATGTGGCTGGCGCCTTAACCACTGTGCTACGGGTGCTGAACCAGTATCTGTGAACTCCAAAGGAGATTAAGGTTGGTATGGGTATGTGAGAATGCAAGGAGGGAAATGGGGCTAACACTTTTTAGAACTTGATGCAGGGGACACTTTCTGATGCTTTCTTACCTCTTGTGTTCAAATCCATCCTCATTTCCAGCCACTCATTCTAAATGACATTCCAAAGAGATATGCTGAGATATGCTCTTAATTTCATACTTTAAGAAAAAAAAAAACTGAGCCACCCTACCCACCTGTGGCTCAGTGGGTCGGGTGCTGGCCCCATATACCGAGGGTGGTGGGTTCGAACCTGGCCCCAGCCAAACCGCAGCAAAAAAAAAGCTAGGTATTGTGCTGGGCACCTGTAGTCCCAGCTACTTGGGAGGCTGAGGCAAGAGAATCGCCTAAGCCCAAGAGCTGGAGGTTGCTATGAGCTGTGACCCAATGGCACTCTACTGAGGGCTACAAAGTAAAACTCTGCCTCTGAAAAAGAGCATGGTGACTTACATCTATAAATGTAGTGTTCTGGGAGTCCGAGGCAGGTGAGTTGCTAGAGCTCAAAAGTTCGAGACCAGCCTGAGCCAGAGTGAGACCCTATCTCTACTAAAAATAGAAAAACTAGCTGGGTATGGTGGTAGGCGCCTATAGTCCCAGCTACTTGGGAGGCTGAGGCAGGAGGATTGCTTGAACCCAGGAGTTTGAGGTTATTGTAAGCTATCATGATGCCATGGTACTCTCCCAGGGCAACAGAGTGAGACTTTGTATAAAAAAAAAAAAATCTAAAGGCTCGGCACCTGTGGCTCAATCGGCTAGGGCGCCAGCCATGTACACCTAAGGTGGCAGGATCGAATCCCCAGCCGGGCCCGCCAAACAACAATGATGGCTGTAACCAAAAAATGGCCGGGCGTTGTGGCGGGCGATCTGTGGTCCTGGCTACTTGGGGGCAGAGGCAGGAGACTCGCTTGAGCCCAGGAGTTGGAGATTGCTATGAGCTGTGATGCCATGGCACTCTACCCAGGGGGATAGCTTGAGGCTCTGTCTCAAAAAAAAAAAAAAATCTAAGAAATCAAAGAACTTTGTTCTAAAAGAGATACCTCTACCCCTTGGCACTATTGACGTTTTAGACCAGATAAATTTTTTTTTTTGCAGTTTTTTCGCCGGGGTCAGGTTTGAACCCGCCACCTCCAGTATATGGGGCCAGCACCTTACTCCTTTGAGCCATAGGTTCCCCCCGGACCAGACACATTTTTTCTGTGGGAAGGCTTTCTTGTGCATTGCAGAAGATTTAGCAGCATCCCTCACGTCTACTAACTTGATTACTCTCCAAGTATGACAACCAAAAATGTCCCCAGACATTGTGAAATGTCCTTTGGGAGCAAGGACATAGTTAAGCATCACTGCTCTAAACTGATAGCTACTTTGGTAAAGCCCTAATTATTTGTTAAGGACCTGAAGGTTTTCATTTCCCAAGGAAATTTATAGCATTGAAAAGGAGATGTGGCTCGGTGCCTGTGGCTCAAGCAGCTAAGGCGCCAGCCACATACACCTGAGCTGGCAGGTTCGAAGCCATCCCAGGCCCACCAAACAACAATGACTGCTGCAACCAAAAAATAGCTGGGCATTGTGGCGGCCGCCTGTAGTCCCAGCTACTTGGGAAGCAGAGGCAAGAGAACCGCTTGAGCCCAGGAGCTGGAGGTTGTTATGAGCTGTGATGTCACAGCACTCTACCCAGGGTGACAGCTTGAGTGTCTCTCTCAAAAAAAAAAAGAAAGAAAAGAATAGGAGATGAAAAACCTCCAAAACCCACAGTAATAAATTATTGGTTAGTTGAAGTATAGTTCTAAATATCTTAGAGGAAAAGGGTTGTAGTACCAGAGGTATAATAGGAGTTTGAGGATGTGAAGTGGCCTGAGGTCTCAATTCACGGAAGGCTAGTGGTAGAGATCATAAAAATATGATTTTGTAAGAAGTTTTTCAAACTAGTTCTTTGTGTGTGCATATTTTTTATTGTGACATTTAATTCAATTTATTTTAATTTTAAGGCAGACTAGAATACAGTGGCATCATCATAGCTCACAGCAACCTCAAATTCCTGAACTCAAGTGATCCTCCTGCCTCAGTTTCCCAAGTAGCTGGGACTACAGGCGTACACCACCACGCCCAGCTCATTTTTTAATTTTTGGTATAGGTGGAGTCTTGCTCTTAGTCAGGCTGATCTTGAACCCCTAGCCTTGAGCTGCCTATCCTCCTACTTCTGTTAGGATTACAGGTGTGAGCCACTGCTCATGGCCATATTATGAAATTTTAAAATTTTGTGTATGTGGTATCATACTGTACATATTATTCTGCAATTTACATTCTTCACTGAACAGTGTTTTCGAGATCCATCTATATTGATATCCATATTGATTTAGGTCATTTATTTTAACTACTGTGATAGAATAAACACATCATTATTTATTTTCTTATTGTTGGACACTTTGGTTGTCTCCAGTTTGGGGCTTACATAAATAATGCTACAACAAACAGGTTATTTCTTTAAATGTGCATGTCAAGTAGAGTTTTCTAGCTATGTTTGTGAAGGCCTTAGCATTATTGGCTTTTTCTTCGCTTTTTCTTTCCTTGTAGGAGTTGACTCATGTGGCTGTGGAAAATGAAGCAGAGTTAAAAACTAATCCCTTCTCCAACCAAAGCCTCTTGGAATTAGAGCAACACCAAACTCTTCTTGTGGAAGGTCAGGAGCGGAAGTTGCTTGTCCTGCAGCTGATGGCTGTTTTGTGTGAGAGAATGTCCGAGCAGATATTTACAAATATCACTCAGGTCAGTGGTTGCCACATTCTGGACCCCAGCCTGGGTGGTACTTGGCTATTTCGGTTTCTTTACATTCTTTCCAAAAAATGTTCAAAAATGTTGTTCAGAATATAGTTTGATGATACCTGCATTAGTATTTCCTGGAATGCTGGTTAAATATAGAAATTACTAAGTCTATACCAGGCCAACTGATTCAGAACTTAATCTTAAGTCCTGGGCATTGTATATTCAATAAGCTTCTGAGGTGATTCTCCTGCACATAACACTTTGAGAACAGTTTTATTAATTTATGTTTTTCTTCTTTATTTATTCTATTTTTTTATGGCAGAAAGAGAATACTTTTTTTTTTTTTTTTTTTTTGAGAATGAGTCCCACTCTTTTGCTCAGGCTAGGTAGTGTACCATGGCCTCACCCCAGCTCACAGTAATCTCAGGAGTAAACTCTTGGGTTCAAGCAATTCTCCTGCCTCAGCCTCCTGAGTAGCTGGGGCCATGAGCACTTGACATAATGCCCAGCTAAGTTTTCTGTTTTTTGTAGAGATGAGGTCTTGGCTCTTGCTAAGGCTGGTCTCAACTCCTACGCTCAGGGGATCCTCCTGCATTGGCCTCCCAGAGTGCTAGAATTGCAGGCATGAGCCACTATTCCTGGCCTGGTTTTAAATATTTATATATTCTATCACAGTGGTTTTCAATTTTGGGTACAAATAAAATTATATGGGATCTTTTTCAAAATACTGATCCTGGCTCACTTTTAAAAATTCTGATTTGGCATGTCTGCGTTAGAACCTGTGTGTCTTTATCTTTTTAAAGCTCCATGGATGATTGTAATGTGTATCAAAAGTTGAGACTAATGAGAAACTCAAATTTGAAAACATATCACTAATTCTAATGAGAGCAGCTTGAATTTTATAGGTGATCTAACTTACAGCTTATCTTTACAGTATCCTGTAAAGTTTTAAGATGTTTTTTAAAATGCGTAAGTGCTTTCTGTGTGGTATAACTGTGTGAATCAGTGTCTGAATTATATTGAGTCAGACATTATTTTTACAACCTTTAAAAAAAAAAGAAATAAAAGTAATAAAGCAAAGGCAGTACAGTCATCATATCTTACCACTTTACCAGAATTTAATGTTGCATGGTTGGTGAATAGTCAGTTGTAAGACGGTATGATTGTCATGCTTAAATCTGATTCTCCAGTTCTTTGTATTGTCGTCATTGTCATCAGCCTTCGGGTGTTGCTAAGCAGCATTTCACTACAGCTCCTGCTGAGAAAATTTGCAGCTGCCTGTCAGCTCTGACTTATCATGCCTATTTAATGAGAATTATGTTCATGATTTCTCTCCTGGCCTCTTATTCCTGCAGTTCACTGACCCTGTGTTACTCAGTAGGGTGATTTGTTTCTTCTGCATTTATATCCATTCCCTGAAGACTCATCCAGACCTTATGTTTTTGTCTCAGGATGTTAGTTTAAAGGGGAAATGGTCTAAAAATTGATATGAATTGAGCTTTTGCAATTATCTCCCTTTACTCCTAATTAAGGAACAATGATGTCAGGCTGGTACAAAAATGATTTGTCCCATTAAAATTATCTTTCAGCTAAGGTTAAAATGTATCAGGACAAAAAAAGCCACAAGGAAATAATAAATTGTATTTAGTAATCTTGCTCCTAGTGATAATATTCTGATATTATTTTGAGCAATACATATATGGATAAGGAAGTTATAAGTAATTTTGTTAATACTGTTAGGGATCAATACTTTTAGCATAAGAAAAAGAGTTATAAAATAAAGGACTAGAGTTAAAATCCTATTTTTTTTTTTCTTATTTTTTTTTTCTTTTGAGACAGTCTTACTTTGTCGCCCTGGGTATAGTGCTGTGACATCCTAACTCACAGCAACCTCAAACTCTTGGGCTCAAGCTATCCTCTTGCCTCAGCCTCCCAAGTAGCTTGGACTACAGGTGCCTGCCACAATGCCTGGCTATTTTTTTTTTTTTTAGAGATAGGGTCTCATTCTAGCTCAGGCTGGTCTCAAACTCCGGAGATCAGGCAATCCACCCGCCTCAGCCTCCTATAATTTTTTTTTAAGAGATGGAGTCTTGCTATGTTTCCCAGGCTGGACTTGGTTTCTTGAACTCAAGCAGTCCTCAGGCCTCAGTCTCCTGAGTAGCTAGGATTATAGGTGCATGCTATCATGCCAAGCTTAAAACCCATAATACTGGCTTGGCGCCTGTGGCTCAAGCGGCTAAGGCACCAGCCACATACACCTGAGCTGGCAGGTTTGAATCTAGCCTGGGCCTGCCAAACAACGACAACTACAACCAAAAAATAGCTGGGCGTTGTGGCGGGTGCCTGGAGTCCCAGCTACTTGGGAGGCGGAGGCAAGAGAATCACTTGAGCCCAGGAGTTGGAGGTTGCTGTGAGCAGTGATGTCATAGCACTCTACCCAGGGCAATAGCTTGAGGCTCTGTCTCAAAAATAACCCCATGATATTGAATTTTAGTTGGTAGTATATGTACTAGTTTGAAGTGAAGATTTATTTTTCTCTTTTTAAAAGATAGATATTTCCTAGCTCAGTCCACTGTAAATCATAAAAAGCAAAGACAACCAGTAGGGATAAGCATCCTTAGTGCCAGATTATAGTTCCTAAATATCATTTTCTACTAAAAGAATTTAAAGCTCTATGGAATAAAGGTTAATTTAAGGTCTGGGGCAAGAATTGGAATAAAGGTTAATTTAAGGTCTGGGGCAAGAATTGTACACCGTACATCTTAAGGCATCTCATTGTGCTGTAATGCAAGGAAGCTTTCTGAGATGAATGGGGTTATGTCAGTAGCACTCAGGAACCGTCTTGAAGGGGCTCCCATTGGCTATAGTTAGGACAACTGGATCACTAAAAAGAATTATGCCTGCAATGGACTGAAACATATCAAAGATATAAATATCTGTCCAGCGTGGTGGCTTATACCTGTAGTATTGGCACTCTGGGAGGCCGAGGTTGGTAAACTGCTTGAGTTCAGGAGTTTAAGACCAGCCTGAGCAAGAGTGAGACTTCATTTTAACTAAAAATAGAAAATTAGCTGGGGTCATGGTGGGTGCCTACAGTCCGCCTACTTGGGAGGGAGAAGCAGAAAAATCACCTAAACCCAAGAGTTTGAGGTTGCTGTGAGCTATGATGCCATGGCACAAAAAAATATAGAAATAAGAAAATATTTTTTCTGCCTCAAAAAATAAAAAATAAAAAAAGAAAGAAAACAAATACATACATACATACATAAAAATCTAAGTTAAAAAAAAGAAAACCAACTCTCATAGGATATCTTTGGAGATTGCTAGGCCTCAATTTATTATTTTGTAAATTGATAAATAAAGGGAAAAATTAAAGCATTTGTCTTGCCTTTCTGTAGAAACTATTTTAATATAACTAAATAGTTATGAAGGGGAATTTTTCTTTATAGGAGAGTCACAAGTAAAAAATTCAAAAAGAGAACTAGAAGATTACGTTTTGCAACCCTGTAATGAAATAACAGATCTGGTAACAATCATAAATGTCTGCTAAAACCATAAGATGGTCTGTTAATAGAATACTTTATAAGGAATATAGTAGGGCCAAAATGTCCAAACCAACCAACTAATACTTTCCCCCCCAATATTTTATTATGAAAATTTTTAACTTTATGAGAATTCGTTAATGAATACTTGTATACCTACCACCTAGACTTTTATTATACCACTTAGTCTTTTATTATACAGTAAAACCTCTATAAGTTGACCACACAAAGAACTATAACAAACTGGTCAACATATGGAGGAGGTTAAGGTAAGGATCTAGGCCTGCTGTCCTAATACGTACAAAGGGTACATTGTCTAGTTTATGAACATTAGGTCAACTTAAGGAGGTGGTCAGTGTAGGGAGGTGGTCAACTCTGGAGGGTCTCTGTACTTGCTTTGTGACATATTTATTTATGCTTTCACTCTTACATGCATCTTCTTTTTTGGTACATTTCAGTATTAATGCAAATGTCAGTATATATGTCCCTAAATATTTCAGCATGGACTGATGATCTTACATCATCATGAGTGGACAAGCATATAAGCGCTTTCTGATATAGTACAGTAGGAAGTATGCAGCACCACTTGGGAAAGATTCTTACCAAAAAACCCAAAAAAACCCAAAAACTTGAACCTGAATATAATCAAGGAAATTCAAGGGATAGAGGAGGAAGTTAAAACAATGCCACGAGGAAGCAATCAGCTAAATCCAGAATGTGGGAAATTCTGCAGTACGAGTAACCCAGTTTCACCAAAAAAAGGAGCTGGATCCTGATTCAAACAAACCAAGTGTACAAAGACATTTTTACAATAGTCTTGAATCAGATTGATGAGAAGGTACTGAGGAATTCTTATTGACTGTAATTATGGTATGTTACTTATATAAAGTAAATCTCCTTATCTATTAGAAATGTATGTTGAAATATTTATGAGTAAAAGGTTCTATACTCAGTGAAGTGTGCTGGGAGATGGTACATTAGTATGTGTGATGGTGCAGAGAAAAGTGAGGCATGCAGTGATCTGTGTATTGATCTGAGCCCCGTGCTGACTTCATTTCACAACTTTGTATTGAGGTCCTGCTGTGTGCCACATACTCTTCTGGGTACCAGGACACAGCAGTGAACAACACAGACACTTGTCTGTGTTTTCATGGAGCTTATACTGATGTAGGGGGGCGGGAGAGACAAACAACAAAGCAAAACATATGGTATATTAGATGGTGATAATGTCAAGAAAAAAAATAAGACAAGAAAAGGGGATGATAAAGGGAGTATGGTAAATAAGTGGTCATGGAAAACCTCATGAGAATGTGACTTTTGAACAAAGATCTGGAGGCAGGGCAGGAGGTAGCCATTGAGGTGCCTGTGGAACAGTGTTCCTACAATGTAACAGGTTCACCAGGGAGGCCTTTGTTGGTGCAGTAGTGTGAGCATGATTTAAGATTCTCCTCTCTGGCCAGGCACGGTGGCTCACGCCTATAATCCTAGCACTCGGGGAAGCCAAGGAGGGTGGATTACTTGAGCTCATGAGTTCGAGACCAGCCTGAACAAAAGTGAGAACTCGCCTCTACTAAAAATAGAAAAACTTGGCTCGGCGCCTGTGGCTCAATCGGCTAAGGCGCCAGCCACGTACACCTAAGGTAGCGGGTTCGAATCCCCAGCCCGGGCCCGCCAAACAACAATGATGGCTGCAACCAAAAAATGGCCGGGCGTTGTGGTGGGCGCCTGTGGTCCCAGCTACTTGGGAGGCGGAGGCAGGAGACTCGCTTGAACCCAGGAGTTGAAGGTTGCTATGAGCTGTGATGCCATGGCATTCTACCCAGGGGGATAGCTTGAGGCTCCGTCTCAAAAAAAAAAAAAAAAAAAATTAAATAAATAAATAAATAAATAAATCAAAAAAGAAAGGAACTTTGGTGTTTGAACAATATAGTAAAATAAAAAGGCAAATTGTCTCAAACTTTAAGATGGGAATAATTTTTGTTACTAATTATGTAGACTGTGGCTATCAAGCTGGCCTAAAATGACAAATATATGTGCAAGTGTAAATGTGTGTGTCTTTGTATACACAAGGTGTCCATGAAGTTCATGTGGTTAATTTAAATAGCACATGAACTTTATGGATTCCTGTAAAGTGGGTACATATAACATAAAAACACCAAAAAGTAGCATCAAGCTTTTAGAGGGAAATGGCAGTGTATACTATAGAGTAACTGTGTTTTCATATCCAAGAGCTCATATCTAAAATACTTCTGAGAAAACAAGTAACCAAATTCTAGATGTTATTTTTTATTTTGAAAGCATTGCTCTGAGAGACCCTGTCAATCCCTCAGGACGGACCCAAAGATTTCTTTGTTCTAATGTATTCAGGCTGTTTTTATGGTGGGTTGTGAAAAGGATTTTAAGTGAAATGACAATTGACTAAAAAAACGAATTATCCACTATACTTGAATTCAGTCACTAAAATTAGGTTTCCTAATTTAATGACTGCTATAACAGATAGAGGACTGTATAAATCAGAAAGTAAAATAAAGATTTCAATAAAATTTAGTATACGAGCATCTCTGTTTTACCACTGACCTTCATACCACCGATGTTTATGGGTGCGTCATTTATTTAAGATTGCTAAGTGCTGGACTGACTTACAAAAATTAATGTATGACTTGCTCAAAATGGAAACATATTCTTAGGACAATTTTAGATATCACAAAAGAACAAAAGCTTTAAAATCTTTCCAGAATTATGGCATTTCTCTAGACAGAAAGTAAAATCAACAAAATCATCATTCTTTACACTTTTGAGGAAAGAGGCATCTCACCTATTAGCAAGGTGTGTAAAAATGTCTCCGTGTTAATTATCATCAGACTACATTTAAATTGTTTTCCGTTAATGCTTACTTTTTCCCCAGAAGGAAATATAGCAGACAAACATATTAATTTGTTAGACAGTTGGGGAATGCCTCAGTTTTAATTTTATTTTTAAGTATTTGAATTTAATAAGAAAGTTTAATAGATAATTTAATGGACAGAACTTATTTTTTAAAAATAAAAGTATATTGTCTTGAAAGGGAATCCCTGCCTCTCATCTTTCCTGTGTTGCGAATATCATTTATATGTAAGTATTCCTGCTGGAATATGCTTTCCAAGCACCTTGGATCATCATTGTTTCTACTATTCGTTAAAAGCTTACTCTCTATAGTATCTCATTTAATTTTGCTAACATGCCATTCTAGCAAATGGAACCTCAGGAAAATTTTATGGCTCACGCAAGATCTGACCTTACCTTCTCACTGTCCCCACAGCAAGGTACTATGGTTCCACTCTTCCATCCCGAAAAGTATATTTCTTTTTAGTTATTGAACCAAGGAAATTCTATAATGGTCTCCCTGAATATTTGTTACTGTCTAGTTTAAAAAATCAAACAAAAGAAAAGAAAAGGTTACAAGAGCACATCTTTTATTTTTTAGAGATAGGGTCTCGCTCTGTCACTCAGGTGGGAGTATAGTTGTGTGATCATAGCTCATTGTTACATTGACCTGCTAGGTTCAAGTAACCCTCCTGGGCAAGTGGGACTACAGGTGCATGGCACCATACCACACTAATTTTAGAATTCTTTGTATAGACTGCAGATCACTATATTGCCCAGGCTGGTCTTGGAACTTCCGGGCTCAAGTAATCCTCCTACCTTAGCCTCTCAAAATGCTGGAATTCCAGAAAGATGAACCATCAATGCCTGGCCTCTTTTTCTTTTAACTTATAATTTTCAACATTATTAAGCATGTTCTAATTCACTCTGCATGGATTTTACCTTTTTTATTTAATTTAATTTTAGTTTAATTTATTTTATTTTATTTCATTTTTATTGTTTGAGATTCATTGAGGGTACAAAAAATTACATTACACTGATTGCATTTGTTAGATAAAATCCCTCTTATAATTGTGGGGTATAATTAATCCCTCTTATAATTGACACCCAAGTAGAGTGCCATACAATGTAACCTCCCATCGCTCCTCCCACCTCCTCTCTCCCCAATCCCTTATTCCCCTACACCTCCTTTGATTAGCTCATCTACTGCCTTCATATTAGAATTGAGTACGTTGGATTCTTGCTTCTCCATTCTTGTGATGTTTTACTAGGAAGAATGTGTTCCACTTCCATCCAGTTAAATACAAAAGATGTAAAGTTTCCATCTTTTTTAATGGCTGAATGGTATTCCCTTGTAGTGGGTATTTAGGCTGTTTCCACATTTTGGCGATTGTAAATTGAGCTGTAATAAAGTCTAGTGCAAATGTCCTTATGATAAAAGGATTTTTTTCTTCTGAGTAGATGCCTAGTATTGGGATTGCAGGATCAAATGGGAGGTCTAATTTGAGTTCTTTGAGGATTCTCCGTATTTCCTTCCAAAAAAGTTGTATTAGTTTGCAGTCCTACCAGCAGTGTAAAAGTGTTCCCTTCAATCCACATCTACGCCAGCATCTGCAGCTTTGAGACTTTGTAATGTGGGCTGTTCTCACTGGGATTAGGTGATATCTCCGGGTAGTTTTGATTTGCATTTCTCTGATGATCAAGGATGATGAGCATTTTTTCATATATTTGTTAGCCATTCATCTGTCTTCTTTAGAGAAGGTTCTTTTCATGTTTCTTTCCCAGTGATATATGGGACTGTTGGGTCTTTTTTTGTTGATTAATTTGCGTTCTCTATAGATCCTAGTTATCAATTTTTTTGTCCGATTCATAACATGCTACTATCCTTTCCCATTCTAAAGGTTGTCTGTTTGCTTCGGTTGTTGTTTTCTTAGCTGTACAGATCCAATGACTTTACCCTCTCTCAGAATTTGGGAATTGCCCAGCCTAAATGAAATGCTATCCTATTTATTTATGGCATTGATAAAACCTTCAGTTTACAGGTTATTAGATTTTAGAAATTAGTAGTTTGCAACTGAGATACTAGAAAGATTATATAACTGGGGCCTTTTCAAACTCTTGCTCCCAATCCAAAGCATTCATATACTCCACGTGTGTTCCTTATGGCATCTCATCACTTTGGTCTTCCCAGAGATGCAACTTTCCTCTACATTGGTGTAGGAAGTTCCCAGCTATCCATCCATGTTCCTTTCACAGTCCACAACAAGAAGACTTTATCACTGTTCCCCATCTTATTGCCTGAGGAAGCATGAAAGCCTGGGGAGCATTTTAATTAAATGGTGCTCAGAGGCTTTACTCTTACTGAGAAAGTAAACAAAGCTTAAGGAGACCCTAATAGAGAAAAGACTCTTCCCTTAGGTCTTGTCTTTAAAAATTGTGCTTCACCTTCTGCTGTTTGCTCTGAAGCATGAGACTTTATTCCAGCTATGTATTTTAAGTAGTAGTATAGTCAGTTGGTTACAAATTCATTCTAAAGATGTTAGAGTGTCTGCTTCATTTAAGGCATCCCTGGACACAGCAACTAGTAGAGACTGGGGGTCATTATTTATCTCTTGACACCCCATCCAAGATTGCACCATTCTGTTCCCCACTTCTAATACAGGGTGGTGCAAGCCTTAATTTTCCCCTTAGAGTCACTGTAACTTCAATTGAAAATACACCAACCAACTTAGAATGAAATATCAGTGTAATTAACAGCTGAATTATTGATCACCTGTAACCTATTTTCTGCCTTTTGAGTTATTTTTCATGTGCATTTTGATTATGCTTGTGTAATCTTTCAGTTACGTTCATGTTAATTTATAAAATCTTGTACATAGTCTCCAAGGCTCCCTATTATTTCTTCAACTTCACCTTGTCCATTCTCCACTGTGGTCTCTAATCTTCTGCCGTTCTAAAGGCACTGAGGTCTTTCCTGTTTTAGAATTTTTTGTGGGTTGTTTTTATCATGTGTTCTTCAGATTAGAAATTGTACACAGTCCTTTTTAAGGGATGTTGTTTTACAAAAGGTTATCAGAAGTTGAGGGAAAATAAGCTAAGTATATTAATGGAAAATGTTACCTGCCATGCCAATCAAGTTAAATTTGTCCTATGTGCCCCACCTTCTGACACTCTGCATTAACCTCACTTTACAAATGAGAAAACTTGTGCGTCTAAGGAGCCTGCCCAATGTGGGAAACAGATGTTTAAATAAACAGATAATAGTGCAAAGTAGTGGGCATCACAGTAAGAGTAGGGTTAATAGTGTGAGAATGAAGGAGGGCTGACTCCTCTTTGGGTAGGAGTCAAGGAGGGAGAAGGTGGCTGGCAGCATCTGGTGGAAAGAAGGCTTCACAGAGATGTTACTTTTGTGTTCATTATTCATAGATGAATTAGACTTTCTCAGGAGCCAAGGCAGGGAATAGGGTTCTACATAGAGAGAATAGCATGGGCAAATGTAATGAAAAAATACTGTGTATATTTGAAAATGCAGTTATTTTATTTTGAAGTATGTTTATTGTAAGCAAGTAACAAGATTAGGTAGAAGAGCAGACAACGTTTAAATTATGAAGTCAATTTCTAAATCAATGTAAAGAGCTTGGAATTTATTTTAATGATGGGAATTCAATGAAGTGTTTTAAGCAGGGGATTTACATTATCAGATTTGTGTTGTGAAAAGATAATTTCGACTTCAGCCTTGAGCAAGTGAGATAGGGACAAATTTATTCTCTTGCCTGAAACAGGCCATAAAACAGAGTAAATTTATGAAAAAATAGCTCTCAAGACAGTGAACCTCAGGTAATGAAGACCAGTGCTCCCCACGTGAGTCCTGTGATTGCCCCTGCTTGCTGCCTGGAGAGCGTTTCTAGAGTGTAATCTAGGGAGAGGAAACCATTTGAAACCCAGAAGACTCCTGGAGTTGAGGAGATGGGGCTGAGTTTGAGGAGATGGAGAGCTAGAGTTTGCAAGACATAGGAATAGGGCAGATGGGTATAGAGAGAGAACTCTGGAGATCTATAGTCCCCTCTGATATTCATTGGAGTGATGGCCAGTAAATGCATGTGAAGAAACTACCCAAGGCGGGGTAAAGAACCATTCAACTAGGTAAAGGAAACATCCTTGTGGTTTGCATAGGACTGCGAATAGTGCCTACTCCCACTTGCCAGGGAGGAAAGTTCCATAGTTCATGGGGCATCCCGTAGGACATGGAGAAGTGTTCTGCTTCAGAAGTAGGGGAACACTGACTTAGACTAAACTCTAGCTGGGCCCAACTAATGAATCTTTTTTTAAATTATCATTATTAAATCATAGCTGTGTACATTAATGCAGTCATGGGATACCGTGTGCTGGTTTTATATATGATTTGAAATATTTTCACCAAACTGGTAAACATAGCCTTCATGGCATTTTCTTAGTTATTGCGTTAAGACATTTATATTCTGCATTTAGAAAGATTCACATGTACCCTTGTAAGATGGACCATAAGTGTGTTCCCACCAATCACCCTTCCACCACCCATTCTCCCCCCTCCCCTCCCCTCCTTTCCCCCGTCCCCATATTCTTGGGCTATAATTGGGCCATAGCTTTCGTATGAAAGCTATAAACTAGCTTCATAGTAGGGCTGAATACATTGGAACTTTTTCTTCCATTCTTGAGATACTCTGCTAAGAAGAATATGTTCCAGCTCCATCCATGTAAACATGAAGGAGGTAAAGTCTCCATCTTTCTTCAAAAAGACCTGAAAGTATCACAGTGTTTCCATGAATCTTAACTGAATCCCCAAGCAAAAACAAGAGTAGTTATAGGAACACAAAAATGTCTAATATCCTCAAAATAAAATTTACAGTATCTAGCATCCAATAAAAAATTACCAGGCATAGAAACAGAAAAATAATATATAAGCATGAGAGAAAAGATCAACCAATTAAAACTGACTGAGAATTGGAACAGATGTTAGAGTTAGCAAACAAGAGTGTTAGGACTAGTTTTAAAATGTATTCCTTTATATTCAACAAAGTATGTAGTGACATAGGTTAGGTGTGGTGGCTCACACCTGTAATCCTAGCAATCTGGGAGGCTGAGGTGGGTGGATTGCCCTGAGCTAACAGGTTCGAGACCAGCCCAAGCAAAAGCAAGACCCTGTCTCTAACAATAGCCGGGTGTTGTGGTGGGCACCTGTATTCCAGCTTCTTGGGAGGCTGAGGCAAGAATCACTTGAGCCCAACATTTAGTGGTTACTGTGAGCTATGACGCTGTGACACTCTACCAAGGGTGACAAAGTGAGACTCCGTCTCTCAAAAAAAAGTAAAAAAACAAAACAAAACAAAAAGTAGTGACAAGCATATATAAAAAATTACCCAGGTTGCACTGCTTGAGATAAAAACTATAGTGTATGGGTGACAAATAGATAGTGGGGTTTAATAGCTGAAAAGCCTGAAGAAAGGGTAACAGAAGAGAAGATTATTCAAGTGAAAACCATAGCAATATAAATATACAAAAAGAAGTAGTAAGAGAAAGAATTAAAAAGAGAATTCTTGCATCACATTCTATATAGTTCCTCCCCCCACCCCACCCCACCCTACCCAGGAAGGAATAAATAGTATTATTATTATTTTTTTTTGGTGGTTAGTAATTCTTGTTTTTTATCCTTTTTAATAATCTAAAACAACTTTTTTGGGGTAGAGACAGGGGTCTTGCTGTGTCGCCCAGGTTGGTCTCAAACTCCTGGCCTCATGTGATTCTCCTGCTTAGACCTCACAAGTAATTCATACTGTCTAATATTTTCTAATATTGATCAGTTTATAAAACACTGTTCAGAACAGCCTTTTTGGTTAGTTTATGATCCAGCTTTGATCGTTTTTACAAACTGAGTTCCTGGAGTTCTGAATGAGATACTCTGGGTTGGTTTGGTTTATGAGATGATGTTAGAAAATGATGGATGTCTGGATTGGCATTTTTTTTAGCCAAGCATAGCTCACAACTTTGGCTACTAATTTTATCATCTAAGACAAATTAGAATGCATGTAAATGGATGTGACATATGTGTACATGCGATTTGAGGGCACTGTTCTCTCCTAATTACCTTCTAGATTTTTCTCTTTTTTTTTGCCCTTTGGACTTTAAGTAATTTTCTTTTTTGCATAAAACAAATATATAGTCCCTATTCCCACCCCACAAATCTTCAAGTGACAAATCAAAGGCACATTTTACGTGGGGAATTTATAAGGTCTTTCGCTCCTCCTGAATACTTACTTTAAGTCTGTGTGTTACATCACCACTTGAACTTAAACCTGTTGACTGTCAGTGGTAGGAAAAGATGAATTTTATATTTTACATAACAGGTATAACACTGATAACTGACAAATTAAAGAATAAGATGCTTTCATCGTTTCTGAAGTCTTAACAATTTCAAAAAGTGCAGTGATGGTGTTTGGTGTCCGTACACCACACACACATTCTCCTGGTTTTCCTCTATGATGGAAAAAAAAAAAAAGGTAGATAACTGGGAAAATGTTGACAAAAAGAGATTATATAAATCAGTCTGTTTAGTTGGAATGGAAAGAGTTTTAGATAAAGAACAAAGGCCATTATTCAAGGAAGTGTGTGATGAGAATTTTCATTCCGTTCGGGGATGCCGACTAAACCGTAAATGTTGCAAGTTTCTATTGCGTTTTGCCTCTCAGTTCAGTTTGCATATTGAAAGTTCTTTGCCTGTTCGTGAACATTTTTAGGCAAAATAATCAGTAGAACATATATTATTTAAAAGGTGCAGTACATATGTCCATAAAAATGAGAAAAAGATTAACCAAAAATCATATAGAACTCTTTGGATTTTCATTGAATTTGGTCTAAAGTGTAAGAGTTTGCATTTAGTCAAAGCTTCTAAATCAGTTTCTTAGAACGAGGAGCTGACTGCACCAATTTCTAATAATTGTTAAATCTTCTCTATTATACATTTCAGAGAGAGCATATTTTGTGATAGAAAAATGAATTGCCCTTGAAGGCTCATAGCACACATTTCTTCATTCTTTGAAGAAATTCTATCATTTTTTCTAATTACTCTGATGGGGTAACATAGATACTTTCAAAATAGACAGTTTACTTTCTTTCTTTTATTATGCTATCATGCCAATTTGAGAAGGTACTTTGAAGCAAACTATTTTCAGTCGTAACTATTTTAACCCATTAGTATTTTTTAGACCATTTCTTATTTTCTATTTATCTGAATGACCCCCCCTTTTGTTTAACCCTTTGGATATCCACCAGCTTGCCATTACTGACATTCTTACATTAGAAGGGGGGTATGAGGTCAGATGTTTAGGTACTTTTTCAAAATTAAAAAAATTTGAATGATTTACAAGAAAAAATTTCTCCTTTTTCTTCTTTTCTAGAAAGAGAAAACAGTAAACTTTCCTGAGATATAGAAAACTGTTGAAGAGAACAGTATTCTCACAATAGAGCTATTTCATTTTTATAATGAAGGCTAATTTTTAGAGGAAAATCTGTTTCACTACAATAGGCCTTCAAATGAGTGGTGGGGGACACATTTATTTTTACCTATCACATTAGGTTTTTGGCAGTTTTCCACCACTTTCGAGAAGATGAAAAATCCACCTTCCTACAAATGCCTATACTGTCAACCACCGAGGCCAAATCTTGTACCCAGTGGATGTTCAATAAATATTGATTAATGGCACTCCTCGTCCAAAACACTGTCAGGTTAAAACTCAGAGTAAGTGCTTAACATTCTCATCCAGTTGTCATTATGCGTTTGAAATTTTAGTTGAGTTCTCAGCGCTACTATTTATAAAACTGTGGCATTGTAAAGAAGCTAAACAAAGATAGATAAATAGTGGATGAGTAAATAAAGAAATTCTAAATGAACTCAAATATTAGACACAGATATATTTCCTAATACAATGCATAGTAAACATTCTAACATCGACCATTTGTCATTTTTATTAGTTTCCCTTGATGTTGGACATTTAAATATATACAAATATTTCAGCTCTTACATAATATATTTTCCTCGGATGGCTTATAAATCATTGACAAAAGTTGGCATTATGCTAACACAAAGAATTAGATGGGTTACTTTTGGACAAACGCCTCCCCTGTGCCTCCCTGCCATGTGTACAAACACCCTTGAAACACAGGCCATGCATCATTATTGTATGGCATGATGGTATAGTAAGAACTGTATTAAACTATTATGAAGTCAATATATTAGTCCCTTGCAAACTATTTAACATCTGTTTTATTCAGGGAGTAACAGTTTTCTTATACCTTAAAAGAAATGATAGATCTCTAATATCTGTTTCAGATTCTAAATTCTATACCTATTTTCTTTTGCTTCCAAAGAAGGTTTTAGATTATATCTTCATGTTATCATTAGAGAGAAAAAATAAGTTATTAAAGGAAAAAAATAAGTGATAATGGTTGTATTACATAGCGCTGAATACCAACTTTGGTTTAAATTTTTAACTTTTTAATTGGGTGTTTGTCATTCTGTAGCTAAAGTTTAAATGACTTTTTTTTTTTGGCCGGGGCTGGGTTTGAACCTGCCACCTCTGGCATATGGGGCTGGCACTTTACTCCTTTGAGCCAAAGCACTACCCTAAATGACATTTTATAGATAAAAATTCAGGACAAATAGTAAAAACTACCTTCGTTCCTCCAGACCCTACAGCTGTTTAAGAAATTGGTGACATTTGTTTTTTCTCTTGACCTTGTAAATTATAGTGCCAGTATGTATTTGTTGTAAAAAAATTCTAGGAGTAAAATTTCCTTTTTGTCCAGATCCATGCTATTTTTAGTTATAAGTTTCCATTTGAATCTTTTTCTGTACATGGGCAAGTATACACACAACAATAGACTTTTTTTTTTCTAGTAATTCACATGAGTCCATATTATGAAGTGGTTCTGAACTTGGGTTATACATTGGAACCACTAGTAAACTTTAGAAATATACCAGTGACTGGGTTTAACCTTCAGAAACTCTAACTCAAATAGTCTGAGGATTTGAATACTGAGAATCAGAATTAAAACAACAACAACAGAATTCTTTTAAACTCCCTGGTGATGCTAATGTGTGACCAGATTTGAGATCCCTAGCAAAGCTTTTATGAATCATGACCGCCCTTCCATGAGTATCCATACAGCGTACCCTCACTGGTGGCTATTCAGGTATTGTGTAATTTTTGCCATTACAGATGAAATTGCTGCAACAAATATACATGTATCTTTGGGTTCTTGTATAAATCATCTGTGCGTAGAGTCCGACAATGGAAAGTACTGATTTGAAAAATACAGGGAAATGTATTACCTAAATCATTTACAAATATGGTTTTGTTTGAGTTAAGGCATTATCTCTTTTCTTCCTTTTAAAGCCAGAGTAAAAAATATTAGCATACCAGAGCTGAAAGAAACATATAGAGTAAGTCCTCAATTAACATCATCTATGGGTTCTTGAAAACTGGGACCTCACAAAACCAGTGAAACCAGTTTTACCAAAGGCTTATTGATAAAAACAAGAATTAATTGCTGCCTTGTATTTCTGGTCACAAAAACGTTGTGAACTACTAAATAAAGAGGATGGGTGGAGGCAGGGTAATTGGTGGGACCACACCTCCTGTGCATCTTACAAGGGTACATGTGAAACTTACTAAATGTAGAACATAAATAGCTGAACACAATAACTAAGAAAATGCCATGAAGGCTATGTTAGCCAGTTTGATGAAAATATTTCAAATTGTATATAAAACCAGCTCAGTGTACCCCACGACCACATAACGTACACAGCTATGATTTAATAAAAAAAAAGACCCCAAATTCTCTAATGTTAAACATTGAAACAAATGTAAGCTACATATAATTTTAATAAAGGTTAATAAAAATGTAAGATTATTTACCCAAATGTACTTACTTTTGCAATAGTATTGGGTCAAATCAAAGAATAAATGTTTTCAAAGCAGAAATTGTCAGGTACCTCCTACCTCCATGTGGTTCAAAAAGAAACAATCACAAGTTTGCTCTTCCATACAGCATCAATGGTTGTGCATTTATATGGTTATCATAGATTTTGTGCATTTTTTATTCGATGATAATTTGTACTTATTCATTCATTAATGTTCAACACACTTACGCCAGTTCAGGGTGTGAGTGCTGGGGCCCACCTCAGCAGCCCAGGGCACTAGGCAGGAACTGACACTGGACAGGATGCCATCCTGTTTCATGGCACACTCACACCCACACCCACACGGGACCCATGCAGACATGGACACGGCAGTTCATGCAGGTGTGGGATGGGCTGGACACTGGAGTACACAGAGAAAACCAATGCAGACCTGGAGAGGTCGTACAGTCTCTGCATAGACAGCGACCCTGCCCTGTTTTTTCATCAGTGTTAAATGAAACAATGGGTAAACACAGTGGTGTTCTTTGAGAACATGCTGTAAGTTTTTTGCCTATGTTTACCACCTACTAAGAAAATTTTGGTATGGCTAGCACCAAGACTGTACAGCTTCTTTTCCACCAAGAGACCTTGAAGGCAGCCCACAATTCTCTTCCAATGGTCATGTTTCATACATCAAGGTTAGAGTTGCCTCTTTTAACTTTAGAGTACTGCCTTTACATAGCTGCAGCAATCTTAGGAATCATGAATCATTTTCATTAAAGTCTTCATTGTATAGATGAAGCAGTGAGACCCAGAGGAGGAGTTATGTCACCTTGTCCAATATCATACAACTGAAAAGTCCTAATCCTGTTTTTCCAGACCAGGACTTATTTTCTGGCCATTCTCCTGCCCCATCAGACATTATTCCAATTACATGTTGTAGTAGTTAACTACTGCTGTGTAACAAATTATTCCAAGTTTAACAACTTAGAACAGTATTTATTAAGTCACAGTTTCTGCATTTCAGGAATATGGAAGCAGCTTCACTGGGTAGTTCTAGATTAGGATCTGTGTCAGACGGTGGTAGTCATGATGTTGGCCACAGCTTCAGTCATTTCAAAGCTTACCTGGAGGAATACCAGCCTCTAGACTCACTCACATGGCCACCAGCAGGACTGATAATGTTCACTTCCAGACTCACTCATGTGGTTGTTGGCAGGCTTTGCTTTCTCAGCATGTGGAGCTCTTCATAGACTGAGTGTCCGGGAACATGGAAGCTGGCTTCCTCCAGAGCAAGTAATGAGAAAGAGGGAGAGAATCATACACCCAGATTGAAAGTCTCAGTGTTTATGTAACTTTATTTTCCAAGTGTCTTTCCATCACATGTGGCATAATCTGTTTACAAATCCAGCTGACATTTAAGGGGAGTGGAATTATGATTCACCTTTCAAGGTGATTTGTGGATGTATGTTAATATACTACATAAATGTCTACACTCTATGTGACATTTAATGATGGCAAAGTTCAAATTTTAGCTCAAAGGACCATTTTATTTTACTTCTTGGCCTTAAAAAGGAAGCTAAGTAATCATTTTATTATAACCAAGCAACCAAAATAAATTTTAAAAATGAATATGGTAGCATAACAATATCTTAGAGTTTGGCTAGTTTTTGTAACTACATAGACGAGGATGTTGGCACCCAAAGTTTGAACCTGTGTATCTTCATGCCCAATCATTAAATGCATAATCATGAAATGATTATATATGGATTCATTCATCACATCATCCTCACTTCCATCAGATAGCTCATTATTTTGGGTATCCCATAATGGTCTATATTTTTAGTGTCAGAACCATGATCCCTAAAATCTTAATGCCTGAATTCCAGATGTCTTTAATCTCTTAAACTGTCAGGGTGTTGCTGGGAACATAAGGTAATGCCTTGAAGTAAAACAATGTGTTTTTAATGAAGAGGCCTTTGTGTATTGCTGAAATCTGAATAAAGCGTTTTCCTTTCTTGCAATAGCCTTTTCATACCCCCCTTTGTAATGAAACATATGGCTCACATCCTAGTAAAATATGTAGAGCAGGAAGAAGAAAACATGTTTCACATGTGTGTCATGGCTAATGTTAGGCCGTATGTACGGCAACCATAGGGACCAAGACGGAACTTCAGTCCCGGAATAATGAGATTGCCCTTAATTTGTTTTAAATAGTGCAAATGGTTTCACATTTTCAAGCAATTAACACTCCCTTCACTTTTAACATTTGCATTTCATTATTAAGAAACAATCCCCCAATAATTTTTAATGAGCCCTTGAAACTGTGATATTTAGAAAGCATTAGCTTTCAGAAAATAAATTATCAAGAGAGAGTAGTTTGGCCTTGAATGTACCATATTTAGTAAGCTAACCAGGGGGAGTTCAAAGAAAAAAAAGAAAGAAAATGTCTTCTGTGGCTTTTATGAAGTGTGTGTGAGAACCTGTCTGTGTACTCTGGGTCTTATTTTTAGGTGGGATATTTGTACTTGATATTAGAGAATGGTAACTTATGATTCCCACCTAGAAAAAAATTCTGCCCACAAAATTAGCAAAATTTTAAAAAGAAATTGTGACTATATGTTTTGATACACCACTTTCTCTCAAGTGTGGTGTCTTCGGTTTTTCAGAAAATATGGTATTTATAGTAATCTATTATAGTATCACATGTTATGTATGTTACATATATTATATCATATTAATACATAATTATCACCATAATTCTTGTTTATGACCAGAATCCTAAAATTTTAGAGTCTGCTTTGTTATCTTGAAGCTAAGAAGTAAGAACAGAGTTTTTTTCTTCTCTAAATCCTAAGTAGCTTGAAGCTGTCTTTGTTGGCAGAAAATCCTGGAAGCCTGATTATGGGGTGGTTACTTCTGGAATCTGGGTTGATAACCTGGGCAAGGTGCAGGCCTACCTGAATCTTCAGGTTCCTTCAATATGGAAGCCCATTGGATAACCTGCACAACACTCTGGGCAGTTCAGTGTCACACTGGAAGGCCCCTCCAGCTCGTGCTGGAATCGGTGAGCCAAAGCCCAGTGACCCTCTGTCCCACAGCATTCTGTGCCTTTTCTCCCCACTGGGATGCAAGCTTTTGGGGGAAAGCTATCTGTTGGCTCACGTATCTATACCGCTATATCTCTGGGTATCATAAACATTTCTCTCTGCCATAAAGAGAGACACTTACCCTACAGGTTAACTGGAACGGAGGAGGTAGAGAAAGTGCTTTTAATTTCAAGGGTCAGAAGTTAGGAGAAAAACCATAAATATTTCCTTTCCTGAGCACTCATCGTGCTGCAGCAGACCATTAATTTTAAAAGGGGTTTTTTATTGAAGGAGCCGCTCATCTGGGGACATGACAGGTTAGTCTGTGGCACTTTCTCTCCTTTACCCAGAGAGATGTGCTGAAGAACAAATTACCGATTTAATTGTGTCTTTAAGGGAAATGCTAAATATTGAATTAAATTAGAAAAAGAAGAAAGGCTTTACGTGAATAATTAATTATTATTTGGGTTGTAAATCTGTGTCCTGCACCCGTAGCGAATTTCTCCAATGGTGTAAGCGTTTCCAGGAAAGTGGTAGATGCAATTTTTCTGATACAGACCTGACAATAAAAATCAGTCTCATTGTCAGTGTTTAAACTTGAATGTCTCTTGATTCCATGAAGATTAGAGATGATACAGTTCTATTGCATGAAGAGACAGACAATCGGGAATATTCCACGGATACATTGAATTTAGTGGGGAAAGAATCTGTGTATGTATGTACATGTATAGACAAAGGTCTATGGTTTGAACATGAAAAATGTTAGCTATCCTCTTCAGTTTTATTCTCCCTGCTTACTCCCCGCCCTCATAGTATTACTAATGTGCCTAAATGGGGCCTCTATGTTTGTTTGACCCTCTGTGATTTATGTGTTAATGGTGCCTCAGGGATCTTGGTTTATCACTCACCAGAGAAGCAAGGGGTAATGGACTTTATCCATCCTTGGGCCACTTCTCAAATATATTTAAAACTAAAACTTCGTAATCTCATTTTCCTTCTTCCACTACAGCGGCAAAATTTAGTGACCTTTATAATGATTTTCTTCTTAGGATTCATGTCTTTTCTATTTTCTTTTCTTCAATGGACCCTACCCCTTTTCATTTATCTTCCCTGAACCATGATTATTATGTACAGTGTTACTGCGTGCCTGTGAAATGCGTCCGTGGGCTTTACAGTTAGTGATTAGCTGTATGTTCTTAGGATTGTACCTCCGAAGAAGGTGTGTTTGATATATTTTAGGCCTTTTAGTTGACTCTTCTGCCTTCTGTTTTCTGTGTTGCAGCTTTGGGTTTTTAAATCACATGGAGGATCCTCGCTCCAGGTCTTTTTTTTTTTTTTTTTTTTTAAGTCAAATACACATAGATCATGAATACATTCATGCATAGGTGGAGTACAAGGTACTGATTTTTTTTTATACAATCTGACGTGGTTAGATCAAACCACTCAACACAGCTTTTACCTCAGTTCTTATGGAGCGTGGTTGCCTTTTCCCTCCATGGTCACTACAAACAGTAGCAATATTGGGTGTCCTGGAGCTTTATGAAAAGAACCAAAGACATCTTTTTATGGACTGTGAAAAAGACGGAGATCTTTGAATTTCATTGGTTAATTACAGCATACTTTACCAAATTATTTTTTATTTAACCACTCATTTTCTGTTGTTGTTGCTTTGTGTTTTCTGTGAGGGTGTCCTGGTCCCTTTTGACACTGTGCCACTCATTTTCTGTTGTTGTTGCTTTGTGTTTTCTGCGAGGGTGTCCTGGTCCCTTTTGACACTGTGTTAAAAGTCATTATTTCCTGTCACTATGTTACTTGATAATCACTTGTTGCCTAATTAGGATGCAGGGGCAACTGCACTTGCCGTTATTTGTAAAGAGTTTTGAGCGTAGCTTGTAGAGCACTTGTTTTGTAGGCAAAGAAATGAAATCAGCATCTACCCTTTGTTTTTGATTTTCCTACCTGCCGCTGGATTCCGTGGTCAGCTGCAGACTTGAGGGATGGGAAAGCTGGATGTCTTCGTTTAGACGAATTATCAAATTTTTCATGAAAAAAAAGGACTAAATATTAAGTCATTCATTCATAAAGTAAGACATGAAAAACTGTATGCGTACCCTGTAGTAAGCAATAGGAATGATAAGGGCCTAGTCACAGCTTTAAAATTCATAATCCTAAAATTCTGTCCGCAAGAAAGCATAGTATAATTTCCAAACTCAATTTACTTTCTACTTTACTTGTACTGAATAAAATCTTTCTTTTTCCTAGTGGGAAGCCAGATGTCCTAGGATAATCATCTGAAAAGCCATTGCATTCTTCAGATCCACACAGACATCAAAGGGAAATATACATTACTGTTAAGAATCAAAGCAATAGCTCCCTTAGCCAGAATAGGCACCTCCATAAAACACATAAACATGCACAGAGAGAGACAGACAGAGAGGGAGGGAAGGAGGGAGAGAACGCCCCGTGAGTTCTCAATTTCAGCCTTTTGTAATACTAACAATCAAAAGTACCATCTGAGAAAATAAAGAATATTGAAGTAGGTGGACGCAGTGATAAGATTAGGAATGGAATAGCCTACCTGTTACTTTTAACACCAACAGTCAATTTATAACATAGAATTAAGTTGTTTTTAAGAAAAGAGGTTCAAAAGTAAGTAAACAAAAATGAAATAAGGAACCAAACAAAACCTCGGACACAAATACATTAATCTCACTTGTTTTTAATCTGTTATTTAGGTACATGTAATAAAAGTAAACAGAGAAAGTATACCATGTTTCAATAAAATTATGTAAAATTATAACTAAGGTTTTTGCTTTGAAAAGGTAGTAGGGTTGCAGCCCTGAACCTAGCCTCTCCCATTTTGCCATAAAAATGTCCTGTGGACCCAGAAATGTAGAAAGTAAGTGACATGGGAAACTAAATTGAAAGATAGCCCTAATTAACATCCAAAGAGAATTTCCATCAACACAATGCCAGTGGAGTATGATGGAGGGCGAGAACAATGACAAAAATTCTGTGCTTCCTTTAATGGTGGAGAGCAGCTCCCTAAAAAGACGGGGATGCCTATGTTTCCACCTGACTACATGTTCCTTTGACAGAGAGGTGCTGAGTGTGTGTCACTCAGAAAGTAGTTGAATTTTCTACTACTGCACTAGTTTTTGAAATTGTTAGTGGATCGAACCCTCCCATTTTTGTGGGATGGTCGTACATCTTGGGTGCTCAACTCTTTCCTTCATTCCTTTGTTTTCTTTTTAAAGAGAACCAGATGTTGGGATTACAGAAAGTTCTTAACTTGGTCCAGCAAAACTCCCATAGATCAATTCCAGCTACCCATGTCACTGAGGCCCAGGTATGAGGGAGAACCGACACTCACATCCTCAGGAGGAGTACAGTAAAGGACTGTAGAGAAACTTCTCAGAGACTCTCTTGACAAGCACAGTGTTTGGATAGTTCTGTCAGAGTCAAAAGAGAGTAAATAACAGAAATAAACAAACACGAATCTGTGAAATAATGAGTCAGCATGAGGGAAGGGAAGGTTGTCCCAAGACCACAGAAAAGGGAAGAACCACTTTTCTGAATAGAGTTTATTGAGGTGTCCAGGAGAAAATTTTGAACTGCTGTTTCCCTTCCTCAGCAGAAAGTAAGACATGGCCCTTATGAAGGAGCAGGAGGTCATGAATAGTGGGATGGGGTGAAAGGAAGATAGTGAAATGAAAAGGGAATTTGATGAGGGAATAAAGAAATTTGAAGGGAACAGACACATGACAAGAGCAGATTAAAATACGTGTTGGATCCAGAACAGAGTGACATTGACCATGTAAAAAACTTGAAAAATGGGTATGTGAAAACGGGTATTGTCAGGTCCTCTCAGGGTCAGTGGACCAGACCATACATTGAAAAAGATGAGGGAGATGAAGGTGAGTGAGGGCAGACAATGGAGATGTAGCTGTGAAATGTTAGTTGCCTCCTGCAAAGAAAGGAGAGAAATGAGAATTTAAAAAGAAAATCCAGCTAACTGAAGGCCAGGCCAGTGGCTGTAATCCTAGCACTTTGGGTGGCCAAGATGGGAGAGTAACTTGGGGCTAAGAGTTCTAGACCGTCCTGAGCAACACGAGGAGACCCTGTCTCTACAAAAAATAGAACAATTAGCCAGGTGTCAAGGTGTATGCCTGTATTCTTAGCTACTGGGGAGGCTGAGGCAGTAAGGATAGTTTGAGCCTCGGAGTTTGAGGTTGCAGTGAGCTGTGATGATGCCACTGCACTAAATTGGGCAACACAGTGAGATCCTATCTCAAAGAAAACCAACCAACCGAACAAAAAGCCCACAACTAATTTAAGAACACCCTTAGGAGCCTACCTGATTATACAGATTGAAAGGGCTATCTACTCAATAATATTAATTAAATGAGACTCATACCTAGGACGTATGTCAATATCTTTATATCATCTCTGTTTATAGATATATAATTTTCTTATAAACATTCAGATAGAAATACAAATAATGTAATTAAAATATAATTTTGTAATTAGAATATTAATTTAAAATGGTGTACAATTTACCCCACACATATTATTCTTACATATTTTTGTAATTAATACTGGTTTCGCTATGAATTACCTGAGCAGATTTATTTGGTGGTAATAACAATGATAATAACACTAGTTGGGCATTTTTTATGATGTGTCTCTCATTAACCATCTCAGTGAAAGACTTTCCTAAAGCACATAAAAGGAAATAGGTCTTATTTATCATCATCTTCATCATCTTCATCTTCAAAAATAGCAAAAGCGTTCTTGCTAATTAAAGGACACTATAATCAGAGCCCAGAATACGATGAGGTTAGAAGATGGTATCTTCTTGCAAAGAGTGTACAGTTAATTGGAAAAAGAATATCCAATTTTATTAACTATTAGGATTACAAATAATGACTAATAGAGGTCTGTGGTATATTATCTTTGTAGATTTAATTAATGTTTACCAGTCTGTATTTAAACCATGATTTATAATTATAATTTAAAAAAAGTCAGAATACATATCATCATAAAACCTATGAATTAGGTATCCATTTTTCAAAATATTTAACCCTACAATAATGTAGATTCTTTTCATTAAAATGGTAATAAACTTTTTTTTTATTGTATTATACAAGATGTTCTAAAAGTCTTTGTGTCATTTTAAGCTATGGTAACCTCAGAACTCTAAACGTAGAAAAAAGTTATTCTTTACTCATCTAGTTTGTGAGTTTTGCATGATAAATTTTGTTGTATTTTTTTTTCAGTCAACATGTGACATTGTGTTACTTTGCTAGAGCTGTTGCAACAAAGTGTCACATACTAGGTGGCATACTTAAATCAGCAGTCCCCAGCATTTTGGCACCAGGGACCAATTTCTTGGAAGACAGTTTTTCCACAAAGGGTGGGGGGAAGAGTGGGGAAGATTAGATTCTCATAAGAAGTGCACCATGTACATCCCTCCCGTGCATAGTTTTCAGTAGAGTTCCTGTTCCTATGAGAATCTGTTGCTGATGTGACAGGAGGCGGAGCCGATTGACAGGAGGCGGAGCTCAGGTGCTGATGCCAGTGAGGGGAGCCCTTGCAGATGCAGATGAAGCTTCCATTGCTGCCCACTGGATGCGTGCCTCTTGCTGTGCTGCCCAGTTTCTAACAGGTTATGCACCTGTACTGGTCAAGGCCTGGGGGTTGTGTGTTGCAGGCTTGAATAAGAGACATGTACTGTCTCACGGTTCTGGAGGCGAGGCCCAGGTGTCAGCAGGGTCCTTCTGAGGGCTTGAGGGGACAGTCTATTCAGTCTTCTCTCCTGGACTTGCAGATAACCTTGTTTTTGTGTTTCTACATGGACTTATCTTTGTATGTATTTGTGTCCAAATTTCTTTTTGTAAGAACACCAGTCATGTTGGATTAGAGCCTACCCTGATGACTCATTTTAACTTGATTGCTTCTGTGAAGACACCATCACTTAGTACTGGGAACAGGGACTTCAACATATGAACGTTTGGGGGACACTATCCAACCTCTAGTAGCCATCTTGGTCTGCTTTACTTTTTACTCAAACCATAGTTTGGAAGGTTTTATAGGATTGGCAGTCGGATGATCCATTTCTGAAACTTGTTAACTCTGAGCTTTTGGGTCATATACTGATTATTCCTTCAAACCTCAGTTTTCTGCAAATGAAAATAAATCTTACGTTGAGGAACGTCTGTGAGATTAAATAGCTACAAGAGGGGCAGCCTTCCAGTGTAATTAAACTGACTTGAACTTGAAATTCTGCTTCACACCTGCTTTCAATGTGAGAAAGTTCATTTTTCCTAGATCTTATTCTCCTCATATCTTAGATGGGAAATACATGTTTGTTTTGTAGTAGCACATTGTGTGAAATTTTAAATTAGTTTCATAAATATTAGTTATTAAGGCAGAAATTCTTTGCAGAAAACATTTTGTAAACTGTAAAGTGTGACAGTGCTCACTCTTTTCTTCCTTTTTTGTTACTTCTGTATGACAACCACAAATTTATGAGCCATTCATTCTGGTATTACTCCAGGCTGTTTCATTTTTTTTTTTTCTGGAATATGGTGAAGCTTTGGATCTACAGGTCCATAAACCCATACCTTTTTTTTTTTCTTAAACAAAATGGCATCAAATGCCAAACCCTAATTTGTCTATAACATACAGCATCAGCTCTTCTCATCCTGAACTTCCCAGATAATTTAGCACTAATGCCCCTTAGGCATCTGATCTGTGTATGTCATGAATTAACTTGCGTCCAGTGCAGAATGTTACTAGCTTTGCATCATCCTTGAGAGAGTTGTAGTCACTCAGATTATATTCTGCAGGTCATAATTATGGAACCTCAGTTAAGAAAGGCGGAGTAAATTTTGTTTTGTTTTCAATGATAGGAACAGAAGCTTGTTTCCTCAGAATCCTTCCTGCATTCCTGATTTTCATGTGCTTTTGTAGCCCACTCATTTTGATGAGGTAGGCTGGCGGCAGTCATTATTTCATTTCACGCAGATGGAATTTGAAGCATGGTGGTGTCAGGAATTGTCTCCAGAGCCATCTTGAAATAAGATAATGAGAAAGCGGGGAATTCGACTCCCATTCAGCCCAACCATGAATCTGCTTATGTGGGGTTCAGATTGCAAATTATAAAATGAATGTCATACATTTTATATAGATATTGATACCAAGAAAATCAGAGATGTTTCATGCCATAGGAAAAAACTGGGATGAGGTTATCATGGCAGTAATGTGTTTTGAATACGATTTCTTGGCATGCAGTGCTATGATTATTATCATCTAGTTCCCTGATATCTAAATTACAGCCCACTGCTATGATAATTCTAACCCTTTTTCTTGAAGACATTTAGAATTCATATGTAGAATTTGGGGAATATTAACTCCAACTCTATTCTTTATTTTTTAACTGATGAGTTTTGAGATTTACTGTTCTGTGGGATAAACTCAGCCTGTGTTGGAGGCCTGCTACAACTGACTTTAACTAGATCTCAATTCCTTCCTACACCAAAACTACAGTGAATTCATAATGGCTGATTTATTGGTTTCTTAAATTGCTTTGCACATAGCAGCATCTAAATCATACGCTTATTTTTGAAATATCTTTTACTCCTCTCAAATCAAGATTCTATATTCTTCTAGTTCTTTCTCAAATACCACCAACTTTTTGACCACTGAGATCATTTTTTCTTCCTATACACACTACAATGTTTATCATTCAACCATTTATTTGGATCCTAAAGCCTCTTTCGTGGTTTGCTAATGTTTCCCATTTTTGTATTTCTGAACAATCAAATTTGTTGAAGAAGTTGCCCTTGTCTAA
>CAUYQV010110561.1:0-32364 GCA_963574575.1 Galagoides demidoff
TTTTATTTATTTATTTTTTATTAAATCATAGCTGTGTACATTAATGCAATCATGGGGTACAATGTGCTGGTTTTATATACAATTTGAAATATTTTCATTAAACTGGTTAACATAGCCTTCACTGCATTTTCTTAGTTATTGTGTTAAAACATTTGTATTCTACATCTAGTAAATTTCACATGTACCCTTGTAAGATGCACCGTAGGTGTGGTCCCACCAATTACTCTCTGTCCACCCACCCTCCTCCCCCCTCCCTTTCCTTTCCCCTTCTTCTTGGGCTATAATTGGGTTATAGCTTTTGAAGCTATAAATTGGTTTCATAGTAAGGCCGAGTACATTGGATACTTTTTCTTCCATTCTTGAGATACTTGGCTAAGAAGAATATGTTCCAGCTCCATCCATGTAAACATGTAAGACTTTTTGAATGTATCAGAAAGTCCCATATAAAGAGTTATAGTTAGATAAATCATCCCACAGGAGAGCTAAACATAAAGGTCCTAGAACAGTATGTGTGTCTGCCTATGTAAGAGTTATGGCTGGAAGAGAAAGGTAGTGCTGAAAGATGGACAAGGATAACAAGGCATCATTTCTAGGTTTCTGGAGCAGAATTTCTCAACTAAGTATAAATGATATTTCAGGCTGATATTTCTGTTATTGCAGGAGCTATCCTGCACATCATTGGATGCTTAGAAATATCTTTGGCCTCTACTTGTTAGATGGCATTACCACTGGCAGTTGTGACAACTAAAAATCTTCTAGATATTGTCCCAATCTCTTGGGGGCAAAATTCTCTGGTTTAGGGTAAGACCAAGAAGAATAAAGACAGCCAAGTTTTAAATCTTTCTTAACAATCTTTAAAGTAGTACCAAATGTATGATAACTAGATAGTAAAGTCAGTAAGGGAAGGTATTATGTATATATTATTCAATGTTAGCATTAAATGAACAAACTGAAATTGAATTGTGAATGAACAGAATCATTAAATGGATTAGGTATAGAGAGAATATAGCTGAAATATTATTATTATTATTTTTTAGAGACAGAGTCTCACTTTGTCACCCTTGGTAGAATGCCATGACATCACAGCTCACAGCAACCTCCAACTCTTGGGCTTAAGCAATTCTCTTGCCTTAGTCTCCTGAGTAGCTGGGACTACAGGCACCTGCCACAAAACCCAGCTACGAAATATTCTTGTTTATGCTGCATCTACCATTTTTCTAAGGACTTGGGAGATAGGAGCATAGGTTCTCTACTCAATATTCTAGGTTTGATTTTCTATATATATATATACACACACACACACAAATTATATATACTTATGTAGTGCCAGGCACTTCAGTTCTTTGGGATGTATTAGTGATCAGAACAGCCACTTATTTTCTGTGTAATCTTAGATAAGTCATTAGCTTCCAGGAGCCTCAGTTTTCTGATATGTAAAATGGGCCTAATAATATCCTCTTAGGTCATTATTATGTAAAAATAAAAAGACAATATATAAGGGATTGGTATCAGCAAGATGACAGAATAAGAAATCTTGGACCCTGTTTCTTCAAAAAACATAGCTTAATAAATATGTATTCTAAAGTTCAATTTTAGAACCCCTGAAACCAGATAGGAAGCCTCAGTATATCAGGCAAAATAGTTACATTCAAATGGGTAAAAAAAAAATATTTTTGATATTCAACCACATTAGCCCTTTTCCTAAGCTTGCACAACTTGTGATCAGAAAGAAAAGCCTAATTCTCACCTCTTTTGGGAGAGGAAGAAAAAAGTGGAATGTTCATGTAATGTCCTGGTTCTCTTGGGGGCTGCCAAAGGGACTGATTTCTTTCTTTTTTTTTTTTTTTGAGACAGAGTCTCAAGCTATCCCCCTGGGTAGAGTGCCATAGCATCACAGCTCATAGCAACCTCCAACTCCTGGGCTCAAGCGAGTCTCCTGCCTCTGCCTCCCACAGGCGCCCGCCACAATGCCCGGCCATTTTTTGGTTGCAGACATCATTGTTGTTTGGCAGGCCCGGGCTGGGGATTTGAACCTGCCACCTTAGGTGTACGTGGCTGGCGCCTTAGCCACTTGAGCCACAGGTGCCGAGCCAGGGACTGATTTCTGTCTTGCCTTCCACATAGTGCTAATGGAAAACTGGCATACTATGAATGTAGGGCTGTCAAGAACAAGAGGGAACTCAGTGGCTTGTGGCAGCACTAGAGAACATATAATATCTCAGATAAAACCTGACATAGCTCACCAGTATCAGGAGAAATTGATCAGCTGTGGCTTCTCCCTTGGGAGAGAAAGAGAAGAGTAGAACAGGTATGTATAATATCTTGTTTTTTTGAGAGAGTGTTTGGTTTCTGTCTCACCAGACTTGGAACACTAATTAACCCAGCGTACCTTATATGCCTGGGATCACAGACAACAAAAGAAAGTTCAGCAGCTTGTTGCAGTCCCAGAGAACCTGCAACACTGCACACAGACATTGGTGGATGGCAGGAGAAGAGCACACAAAAGATTGCATGCATCTAGGAAAAGACAAAACAAAACAAAACAGCAAAGCTCTACACTTGGGAAATTACCTGTTTAAGCCTGAGGAAGTATGTTACTATGAAACTATTCAGGGGGTCCTAGAATCTCTGGCTGAAGTAATTGATGAAAGTCTTTCCCTGTATAAAGCCAATCTGTAAAGACTAGAAAACATGGCTGATTTTTAAAATGCAAAAATCACAACAATGACAACAACAATGACAATGCACACAAGGAAACAGAGAAACATGGCTCAATGAAAAGACCAAAATAAGTCCTCAGAAACTGACTATAATAAAGAAAGATCAGGAAGGGGGCAAGATGACAGACTAGAAGCAGCCCACATACACTGTTCACAAGGAGAAGTTCAAAAGTTGTAGGTAGATGTGCATGTACACATGAGTCTTCTTGGAAAGAGCATTGTAAAACACAAGAGAGGTGACAGGGACATTCAGAGTGAAGGAGAAGGTAATGAGGGGATTCATTTTGTAAAATCAAAAAGGAACTTGAGAAAAATGGGCATCTCAGATGCCACAGACATCACCTGAGAAGCCTTGCAATGACTGGCTCCATAGGACCTTGGCAGAGGGAGAGACTTGTCTGCTTAGTAGCCCCAAAGCCTACTACCTATCCCCCATGGCTCCACTTCCATGATTCCTGTACTCCTGTCCCATTCTGTGACCCCATTCACGTAGCTCTTATCCAAAGTGAACTAATATATGAATTATAGGTATCCCTAATGGAGAAGAAGAAAGAGCAAAAAGCATGGAACATCTATTCAAGGTTATAATTGAAGAAAAGTTCCTGGGTATTATCAGAGATTCAGACACCCAGATACATGGTGGCTATCAAACACTGGGAAGATGCAGAGCAAATAATTAATCTCCAAGACACCTAAGACACATAGTGATCAACCTGGTCAAAGTCAAAATGAAGGAGAAAATTCTACAAGCATCAAGAAGAAAGCAACAACTAATCTACAAAGGAAAACCTACCAAGCTAACGCTTCTCAGTGAAGTCCATAAAATTCAGAAAGGATTGAGGACCCCCCCATCTTTAGTCTTCTTAAATATAATAAGAGCCTGCCAAGAATCTTGTATATTATAAAACTAAGTTTCATAGGCAATGGAGAAATAAAGATTTTTCCAGACAAACACTGAGGGACTATGTCACAACTAAACCTACTTTACAGGAAACACTCAGAAGAGCATTACACATGGGTAGTACAGTAGATACTCACCAGTGTAAAGTCACCCAAAAGCTAAATTTCACAGCTCATTTAAAATAATAGCACAAGAAAGAAAACAAAGCAATAAAGTACTACCCAACATGATCAATAGAAAATATCCCACATGTCAATACTACTGTTCTATGTAAATAATCTGAATGCTTCACTCAGAAGACATAGACTGGCTGAATGGATTTAAAAAAATACTAGCCAAGTATCTGTTGTCTCCAGGAAACATATCTAACCCACAAGAATAAACAGACTGAAGGTAAAGGGATAGGAAAAAAAAAAATGACACAAATGCAAATCAAAGGTGAGCATGTGTAGCCATCCTCATACCAGATAAAATTTACTTCAAATCAACAATGGTAAAGACAAAGAGGGGCAGTGCCTGTGGCTCAAAGGAGTAGGGCACCCTCCCCATATGCTGGAGGTGGTGGGTTCAAAGTCAGCCCCAGCCAAAAACTATTAAAAAAAAAAAAGAAAAAGAAAGAAAGAAAGACAAAGAGATCACTATGTAGTGGTAAATAGAGCAATTCAACAAGAAGACATAATAATCCTAAATATATATGCACCTAACATAGGAGCATCCAGATTCATAAAACAAATTTCACTAGAGCTAAACAAAGAAATAGTAGTAACATCATTATTGCCAAGATGTCAACCTGCATGGACAGAGCTGAACAGATCTTCAAAGTAGAAAATAAATAAACACTGTCCTTAATGAGACTCTAGACATAATAGACATTTAAGAACATTCTACCCCCAAATTACTAAATATACATTCTTCTCTCAGCACATGTGATTTTGTCCAAGATTGATCATCACTTAGGCAACACATCTGAACAAATGAAAAAAAAATAGAAATAATACCATGTATCTTCTCAGACCATACTGGAATGCACATAAAGCTAGAAATCAATTCTAACAGAAACATTCAAATCTACACAAGTCATGGAAATTAAACAACCTGCTGTTGAATGATCCCTGCTTGGGTCAAAGATGATATTAAGATGGAAATCAAAGTATTTCTTGAACTGAATAACAAAGGGGGCACAGGCTCCCAACATTTATGGGATTCAGCAAAAGCAATCCTGTGGGTGAAATTCACAGTCTTAAATTCTTGCATCAAAAAGGCAGAGAGATCACAAATGAAATGTAATGAAATTTCATCTCATTTCAAATGAGATGAAAACCTAATGTTTCATCTCAAGGAACCACAAAAGGAGTAGCAAGTCAAACCCAAAGATAGTAGAAGAAAAAATATAACAAAACTCAGAGGAGAACTAAACAAAATAAAAACAAACAAAAAAAATACAAAGAGTCAACAAAACAAAAAGTTGGGTCTTTGAAAAGATAAGCAAGATTGATAGACCCCTTGCAAATTAACCACGATAGAAGAGAAAGGAAACAAATAAGCTCTATCAGAAATGGAAAAGAAGATATTACAACTGAAACCACAAATATCATTTGTGAATACTAGGAAAATCTCTATGCACATAAAACAGAAAAGGTAGAGGAAATGAATAGATTCCTAGAAACACATAACCATTCACAACTCAAGAAGAAATAGAAATCTTGAATAGACCAATAATGGGAAGCAAGATTAAAGCAGTAATGAAAAATATCCCAAGAAAAAAAGCTCTGGATTAGATGGATTCACAGCCAAATTCCATCAAATCCACAAAGAACTGGTACCCATACATACTACAAAAGTCACTCCATATCATCAAGAAGGAGCTAGTTCTAACTCATTTTATGAAGCTGTTATCATCTTGATAACAAAGCTGGAAAAGAACACAATGAAGAAACAGAACTACAGAGCAATATCCCTGATGAACATAGAGGGAAAAATCCTCAAAATAATTCAATACACATCAAAAAATAATTCACCATGACTAAGTGGGCTTCTTCCCAGGGATGCAAGGATGGCTTAACACACATATATCAATAAATGTGATTCACCACATAAATAGACACAAAAACAAAGAGCATATGATCATCTCAATAGATGCAGAAAAGCATTTGACAAAATCCAGAACTCTTTCATGATAAAAACTCTCAAAAAACTAGGCATAAAGGGAATATAACTCAAAATTATAAAGGTCATATGTTGAATGAGGAAAAGGTGAAAGCATTCCTCTTAAGAACTGAAACAAGACAAGGGTGTCTACACTCACCATGTCTATTCAGTATAGTACTAGAAGTCCTCTCCAGGGTAATCAGGCAAGAGAAAGAAGTAAAGGATATACAAGTCAGGAAAAAGGAAGTTCAACTATCATTTTTCACTGAGATATCACCTTACCCCTGTCAGAATGGCCATTATTAAAAAGTCAAAAAAAAAATAGATGCTGGCATGGAAACAAAGAAAGGAACCCTTACACACTGTTGGTGGGACTGAAAATTAGTACAACCTCTATGGAAAACAGTATGGAGCTTCCTCAAAGAAACAAACATAGACTTAATCCAGTAATCACACTACTGGGTATATACCCAACAGAAAAAAAATCATTTCATCAAAAAGACACCTGTACTCAAACATTTACCATTACACAATTTATAATCACAATTAGGTGGAATAAACCAAGTGCCCATCAATTCCTAAGTGGATTAAGAAAACATATATTATATATATGTACATAAATATATACACATACATACATGTACACACACATGCACACACAGACATATACACCATGAAGTACTACTCTGCCATAAAAAGAAATAGAACAATATTTTTTTCAGCAACTTGGGTAGAACTAGAGACCATTATCCTAAGTGAAATATCTCAGGGATGGAAAAAACAAATACCATATATACTCTCTAATAATTGGGAGCTAATCCATGGGCACACATGGATAAAAAGAAGTGCAATCATCGTAGGAAATCAAGAAGAGGCGTGGGGAAAGTAAAAAAGGGGTAGAAAACCTACCAATTGAGTACTATGAACACTATGCAGATCTTGGTTGAAAATCATTGCAGTAGCAGGATAAAGAACAAACATCACATTATCATCTCAACTGATACAGAAAAACTTTTGACAAAGTTTAGTAATCTTTTTGATAAAAACATTCAAACTAGAAATGGAAGGACTCTACTTCAACATAATAAAGGGCATGTATGAAAAGCTAGAACTAACATCAGACTCAATTGTGAAATATGGAATCTTTTCCCTTTAAAGTCAGACAGAGGGCAAAAATGCTCACTTTCCCCACTTCTGCTCAACACAGTACCAAAAATCCTAGCCAGAGAAATAAGGCAAGAAAAAGAAATGAAAGCACCTAAATAGAAAAGAAAGAAGTAAAATTATCTTTGTGTGCAGATAACATCATCTTGAATACAGAAAACGAAGGAGTACCCACACAGAATGAGCTGTGGCAGCTAATAAATCCAGCAGTATTGCAGGATTCAAATTCAACAATAAAATTATTGGCATTTCTATATGCTAGCAATGAACACTCTGAAAAAGAAATTAAGAAAACTTTTTCATTTACATATTCATTTGCAAATACATAAGAAAAACTTAACCAATGAGGTGAAAGAGCTACATCAAAAACTATAAAATATTGATGAAAGAAATTAAAGAAGACACAAATAAATGGAAAGGTATACAGTGTCCATACTACCCAAAATGATCTACAAATTCAATGCAATCCCTACAAAAATCACATTGGCATTTTTGAAAGAAATAGCTAAACAAACAAACAAAAAAACAACCCCCCCCAAAAAAAATCCTAAAATTACTATGAAACTACTCAGTGCCCTGAATACCCAAATTATCTTGAGGACAAAACGTGAAGCTAAATGCCTTATGCTTCCTGATTCAAAACATCTTTAGTAATCAAAACAGTATGATACTGATATGAAGACAGACACGTAGACCAATGAAACAGAATAGAGACCAAGAAATAAACCCTCATTTGCATGATCAAATGGTCTTTGACAAAGGTGATAGGCTACACAATGGGACAAGGATAATTTCTTTAACAAATAGTGTTGGAAAGCCCTGGATATACACAAGGAAAAAACTAAGATGTACTTTAACTTATATGACACACAAAAATTAATTCAAAGTCATTAAAGATCCAAACATAGGACCTGAAACTATAAAACCTATTTTAAAACATTGGAGAAATTATATATAAAAGCAGCACACTGTACCCCATGATTGCATTAATGTACACAGCTATGATTTTAAAAAAAATAAGAAAACAAAACATTGGAGAAAAACTTCATAAAATCGGATTTACTCATGATTTCTTGGAGCTGATACCAACAAAAACAAGTAGTAACAGTGAAACTAGATAAATGAGACTACGGCTGTTGAAAATTTCCACACAGCAAAGAAAAACAACAGAGTGAAAAGCTAACCTAGGAATGGGAGAAAGTATTTTCAAAACATATATATTATCTGGGGTTAATATATAGAATATATAAGGGTGTCCTAGAACTCAACAAGGAAAATAATTCAGTTTAAAAAATGAGTGAAGTACTTGAGTAAACATTTCTCCTAAGACCATGTACAAATGTAAGCATATTGAAAGGTGTTCAACATTAACAATAACCAGAAAGACACAAATAAAAACCACAATGAGATATTCATTCCCTCACAGCTGTTAGGATGGCCACTGTTACTCAAACAGAAAATAACAAGTTGGTGAGGAAGTGGCAAAATTAGAATGCTTGTGCCCTATTAGTGGGACTATAAAATGGTGTGGCCACTATGAAAAACGGAAGTTCTAAAAATAGAATTGCCATATGATTAAGTAATACCACTTTTGATTGTATATTTGAAATATTTGAAAAAGGATCTGAAGGAGATATTTTCACAACCAAATGTTACATCTGGCCTTGGAATGTACATACACACAGCTTTTGATGGGCTAATTCAATTAGAAGGGGCAGCTGGAACCTTTATGCAGGCTGCCTTCTTTGCACATTTCTTAAACTCAACTCTTGAGACTCATTCATGATTGTGTACAAAGGCTCTAAGCTCCACACAGCTTCTGCTACTTCATCTCACAAGCTAGACTCAGAGGAGACATTTGAACTGTCAGGAGCAAAAGCAGTAGCAGTAGCCCCACAAGGTAGGACCTCAATAACTCGAGGCTTGTCAGTGATTCTAGCAGTCTGGTTCCCCTTTTCCACAGTGCCAACAATCCATGCTTGGTGACCCTCTCCATACTTGGAAGATTTTATTTCAGAACAAAAGCGAGCCGCTTGTTCTCTTGGCAGACAAATTAGTCATCCACCGGAAGTTTCAGCTGAGGTTCCTTGAAGGAGCCCAAACCTCCCACTGGCCTTGCTGATGGCAACCATCTTGGCAATGATTGGCAGATTATGAATGACAAAGGGCACTTCATTTCTTTGTTGTTTTGCGAGGTTCTGAGAGTGTCCAAGAATGCCAAAGCCTGTGATATCTGTGGCTGCGTGGTCATTAAATGTGTGCATTAATCCAGCAGCAATTCTGTTTAGGGTAGCCATGTTGAACATAACTTCCTGATAGGCCAGCTCTACCTCTTCTCTGGAGACCACCATCTCTACTTTATTCCACCATTGCAGCATTATTCACACTAGTCAAGAGATGGACACAACCTAAATGTTCATCAATAGGTGAATAAATACAGAGAATGTGATGTGTACATATAATTGGGAAAAACTCAAGATACTATCATGAAATATTTTTAATTTTAAAAAGGGAAGAAAATATTGTCACATGCATCAATGTAGATTAACTCTGAGAAACTTAGGAAGCTTCTAAATAGGCTAAGTGAAATAGACCAGTCCCCAAAAGACAAATACTATGTAATTCCACTTATATGAGGTATCTAAAATAGTCAAACTCGCAGAATCATAAAGTAGAACGGTGGTTGTGGAGTTTGGAGTAGGGGGAAATTGTGAGTTGTTGTTCAATGGATATATGGTTTCAATTTTGCAAAATAAAAAAGTTCTAGAGATCTAGTATACAACAATGTGTTTAAATTAATACTACTATTTTGTACATTTAAAAATAGTTAAGATGATAAACGTATGTTCTGTGTTTTTTACCACAATAAAGAAGATAATGCATACTCAATATTTAGTGCAATCGCTGGGTAGAGTAACAATAACTACTCTAGAACTGATGAGGATAATGATTACTAGTGAGAGTAAAAATCATCAAGCTTTTGAAAGAGCAAAGTGAGTTCAAGAACACAAAGGGAACTTCAATATCTAGGCTTAAAGACAGGGCTTGAGCCACTTGCCTGCCTCCTCTACTCCTCTTGTTGTGAGGAAGATTTATGTTAATAAAGAGAACTGAAGTTCTGAAGATCTCTCCCTTTAATGAAAAATTCGTAGTTATTAGGAACTGAACAAAGATTACCCACATGCCATAGTTTGAATTTACAAAAGATACATATCAACTGGCATTCATAAGCACTATAGTTCAGATGACTATCTGGGTGGGGTAAAGGGTTTTAAAGCATAAAAGAAAAATAAAAGAAACAGCACCACTGTAGGTGCATTCTTCAAAGGGGCCTTTAATTCACAGATTTTTTAAGAAGGCAGAAATTTCACACTGGGGTAAAGAGAGTGCATGAAGAAGCAGTTAATAGTCTTAAGAAAGAACATTTTAATGGACTTTACAAATGCTATTAGGATTTTTTTATTTGAGTGAAAAAAGGAAGAGAAAATACAAAAAGTGCCGAAAAAATGTTTGAGGTAATCAATTAAACAGGTTCTGTTTAAAGTGCCCTCTCATTAATCTCCTTGTTTCTGTTGGCAAGTTAAGAGGACTGTCAGAAACTGCAACCACTTCCTGGCCTCCACTTCAGGAGTGGAAAGGGACCCCCCCCACCTCTCTATGATCTGGCAAATCTCCCACATTGTTCTCTTGCCATTCCAAACACTTGTAGCATCAGCAGTGCCATCTTCCATGAGACCATTATGACTCATCTTATATCCTTTATCCTTGTTTATGTCAAACAAGGAGCCCAGGATTTCCTGGTGAGCCCCCATCTCTGTGTGGCTCCGTACAGCCATTTTCTGCCCCACCCCTGCCACATACATTTTAAAAACCCATTTCTTTGCTTGTTTCTCCCTATAGTACCCATCAAGAGCCACTTGATTATACATTTTGTCTACTTTTTTGGTTTGTTTTCCTTCCTTACTAACTTGAAAGTTTGACGAGGATGCAGCTATGTGCATATTTCATTTAGGGTCATATCTCCATCACCTAGAACACTTCCAGGCATGTGGGAAGCATTAAGTAACTATTTGACAAAAAATAATGAACTTGAGAAGTATGCATGGATAGTGTGCTCAGGGATTATGCTAGAGAGGCATTGGAGGAAAAGGATGGGGAGCTAGAAATGGATGGGTTAGAGTACCTTCAAGGAGTTTGCAGTCCAGGAGGAGAGAGGATTGTCTTACAAGGTAGGGTTGGACAAGTGTCCTAAGGAGTGTGTTAGTGACTTTTGATGCTCACCTTGATCTGGGTCTCTTCCTTTTCTAGACCAGTGAAAGGGTAACAATTTCCTATAAACTTTGCCATTAAGCAGGGCCATGTGATTCTCTTATTCTGACCACTGGGTTGTAAGTAGAAGGGATAAATGTCATCTTCTGGCCTAAGGACTTGTCAGTGAAAGACTCTCTAGCATTTTCCTTTAGTACCATGGCAGCTGAGGAGGCAGCATGCTTTAGACAATGCAGCTTGAGGTTGGAGAATCCTGCATCCTCCTGACAAGGGGATGTTTGGGGGCCTGTTGTCTTAGAGAGTTGTCTGAATTTTCAGCACTAAAAAGAAACAAACTTTTATTATGTATGTCAACTTTTAAGCAACTGAGGTTTGGGCTAATTGGTTTTTCCAGCATAATCCAGATCTTGATTAATATAAGGAGTATAGAAGATGAAGTGACTTCATTTTTCCTGAAGTCAAAATTACAGCACATATCCTGAAAAGTGGTTTGTTATTAGGGCAGGACATTTAAAAGAGGGACTACCCTCCATGGTTTAGAAAATTGGGAGACATCTCTGTGATTTTACAAGGAGAGGAAGGAATGATGCTTCTTTGTATAGGAATTTAAGGAATAGTTAAAGGAATACTTTATTACCTTCTCCTCGGACTCATGGGAAGCTGGAATAAATATTAAGGAAATGTCCCCATCATGATAGCAATCCATCTGTAGGATCATAAATTGACAGATATTTTCTGAGTATCTGTTCTTTGTTGATGACTAGGTTAGGCACCAAGGGAGATGCCAAAGAAGACATAGTTCTCACTCTGAAGGAGATTGTGGTTGTTACTATAAATTGGTGCTAAATAATGACTGTGTTATCTATGAGGACTGAAAGAATTTAAAAGAAAGTATGATCTTTGAAGTCTAGAGGAATCTAAGAATAATACTTAGATGTAAAATTTGACCTTATCCTTGAAGAATTATCAATATTTAGTACTACTGCTACTAATTTATTGATTTTACTATGTACTAGGCATAATGTGAAGATCTTCATAGCCTATTCAAACTTTCATCAACCCTGTGGACACCACCTCCCCTTTACAGATAAGAAAACTGAGGCTTGGAGGTATTAAATGATTTACCCAAGTCACAGAGCTGCGATTCAACCCAGGTTTATTTCCTCCCAAAGAAGATGCTCTTAATCATGAAGTAGTTGTGGTGAGATGGGAGGATGAGGAGTTAGTTTATTGGGAAGAAGAATGTATTGGAGAGAACCTCACTTGTCCTGCTTGCAGACATAGCAAGGCCTTGACCATTGAATTTTCAGCAGGAATTAGAGTCCTTATTTCCTTGGGTTGTGGAGAAGGAGCTAAGTGATCTTTAAATAATGCCTAAAGTAATGGAGCTACCCAGCTACTAGTTTTCTGCAATAGCCGCTTCTTAATATTATCCAGGTGTGAAAATTCATTTCAACTCCTCTCCTACACAGACAAACAATGAAAGTAAGTGTTGAGTGGGATTGGTTCTCGTTCATCCAGACAGCTGGTTACTCTGATTCTGGTGAGGATTATCAGTAACCTTCTAACATAAAAACAAACACTGTTTTCTAGGATTTTAGCAGGCTTCCAGCCTCACGGTTTTATCTGTGATGGATGATTGCACATAACACATTGTGTTATCAGAGACCCTGGTGATCTGTTAAAGGGTTAAATGAAGGGAATTTAACAAAGAAGCTGTGTGTAGAGCTGAGGGTATGGTAAGGGAACCAACACAGAATGAAGGGGCCTCAGAGGTTAACAGCATCAGGAAGCCATCACTGCTCTTGGGCCTGCAGGGGCAAATAAAGGGAACAGCGTTAGTGGGACTGAGAGGCAGTAAACCTATGTGGGGTGGAGAGACTAATGGCCCTCCAAGATGTCGGTTCTCTAATCTCCAGAACCTCTAAATATGCTACCTTACATGGCAGAAGGGATTTTGCTTGTGTGACTGAGGTGACAGACCTTGAGACAGGGACATTATCCTGAATTATTCAGAAGGACCCAATCTGATTACCTAAGTGCTTAAAGGCTGAGAATGTTTTCTTTCCTGCTATGGTCAGAGAAAGGTGTGATAAAGGAAGAAGCATCGGAGGGAAGAAACGTTGCTGGCTTTGAAGACATGGAAAGGGGCTATAAGCAGAGAAATGCAGGAAAAATCTATGAGCTCAAAATGTTAAGAAAATGGATTCTCTTCTAGAGCCCCCAGTTGGGAATGTGGCTTTGCTGACACATTGATTTTACCCCATTGAGACCTGTGTCAGACTTCTGACCTACAGAATTGTAAGATAATACATTTGTGTGGTTTTAAGCAACCATGTTGTAATTTGTTATAGCAGCAACAGCAAACTCATACACCACTTAAGAGGTGATAGAAGCTGTGGGGCTAGAATAAGGATTGCAGTCCTGGCCCAAACACTGCTCAACAGAGGTAGAGAGAAACATAAATGCTCTGACCTGACCACTATCTCCCCTGGTCCTCTGAGGTCCTGCCACCATATCCCAGTAGCTATGCCCATTAGCTGAAAGGCAGAGGAAAACATCCTGGGGATGTGAGTCCCAGTATTTGGTCTACCAGAGCACAGAGCAGAAAGAGGCTGAGAATGGATCTACAGGGGCAAATAGAAAAATAAGCAGCATAGATGTTGAACTTGAGGATGAAGGGTTCAAATAGTTGTGTGTTTCATTTGATTTCTCTCATTATCACAGAAGAAAGAGCCTGACAGGAAGCATTGCCAGACCTGCTTTTAGGCAGGGGATTGAATTAGTTCAATATATTTTCATCTTTCAGCTAGGGAATAGATATGTAAATGTGTTTCATTCAATCCAATGAATCAATGAATCAATCAATCCAGTCATCATTCAACAAGTCTACTCGAAAGATTTGCTGTTCATTAGACACTAAGAAGCAGGTGGGGGTGGAATAGGATGCAGGAAGGCAAATTCTGAAAGAATTTGAAATGCGCAGAGTGGTGGTGGAGTTGATAGGATGGAGCGCCATCCATAATTCATCTGTCAGGGCTCTGTGTTTGCATCTGTGAAGGGAGAAGGAAGGGGGTGGAGTGCAGAGGAGGTAGGGGTAAGGGGAGAGTTCACAGAGAAGTGATACTTAAGCTGGGCAGTGAAATATGTGTAGGATTTTTCTAGTCTGGGGAAAGGCATCCCAAGCAGTGAAAATGGCATAAGCAGAGCAAAGGCCAGAATCCTTGGCATTCAGATCACAGCAAGAAATTCTGTCTCATTGGAATACAGGATGCTTGGGGCATGTGGTACAGGGGGATGGAGGTTTGAGGCACAATAAGTGTTGGTTGGATTATGAAGGGTGTTAACTGTTGTGTATATGTGTATGTGTGTGGTTTTAGCACAAAAAATATGTTCTTGAGCATAGGAAAGTAGTTGGCATGGTCTGTAGAAATAATGTGCTTATTATAAGTGCACTTTTTAAACAAAATAAAAATAAGCAAAATGTGTGAAACAAGCCACTGCTTCCATGATATAAACATTTCTATCTCTTAAAGTTAATTCTGGTCCATGCCCCCACATACCCTGCTCTGCCCATTTATTTGTAGAATTTTATATACTAAACTAAACCTCTAAATGAAAATGCTGAGGGAATCAGAAACTTAAATACCCCAAAGGCAAACACATGGCAGAGATGACTTTCCTTTGGCTCAGATGGTTGTTATCCTTATTCTCTGTACACTCCCTTGTCTCCTGGAAAACATGCATATGCACACATGCACATACACACGTGCGTGCATGAGAGAGGTTGAGAGAAGCTCAACTTTGAAAATCCCCTTTTGATTACCTGAAAATGACCAATGCCGTTCTTTTCACTTCTTAAGAAATAGCATGCTGCCTATTGGGCCATTTGCCTGGCTCACCACATCAGTGATTTCCAGCAGCCCTTTAGCACCACTCAGGTGCAGCCACTGCCCTCCAACAAATAGGTGTGCTTTGTCTTACACAAGAAAAGCAGCACTTCTATTTCAGAGGGTGTGTAAGGAGGAAGAGATGAAACAGTGCTCTTCCTCCAAATCTGTCAGGACACCTGGCAAGGCTTCTCTTGATGTGGATCACAGAGTTGCACATGTTTTTACTGTGATCAAATCCTTTCCATAGTGCAAGTGAGCTGCATAGTGCACACAAAGGGATGGCTGTTGTTATGATAGACATGCTAATTACCTCCCACTGTCTTTAGTAGCATGCACTGGAACTCTGTGGCAACAACATACCTCTTTCCCAAAACCTTCATATGTACTCAAGCATGAAGAAAGCAACACTGAATCAGAGAGAGAGCTCCAGCCTAGGATTTAAGAAGCCTTGGCTCTTGTGAAAATTGGTTTCACCTCTCTGGACCAAACTTTTTCATCTATAAAATGAGAGGCTGACCAAAATAGTTCAATGAGACAAATCGGAGAGCACAATGGTTAAAAACAGCTCCAGAAAGTGGTTCAAACCCATCTCTGCCCTTCACTAGCCATATGATCTTGGGTAAGGCATGTTGTTTCATTGCGTTTCATTTAAAAAAGATGATAGAAATAGTTCCTAGCTCACAGGACTATGGGGAGGGATAAATTAGAAAATATGTGTAAAATGCTATGCCCAGCATGTGCAAATTCACATGTACGTGCATGCTTGTGTTTCACAAATGGAGAAAACAAGATAGCAAAGAAAGGTTGGAGGTCTCAGTGAGACAGTGGCGGAGCCCCTCTGCAGTCACTTAGGAGTCTTTGATGTTCAATTTAATGTTGTCCCTTTGAAGTAGGCAATGAGTCACAGGTAACATAGATCCGTAGTATGGGCTTTACCCAAATGCTTCCAGTAAAGAAGTTCTAAGGACCAGCCTGAGCAAAAGCAAGACCCCGTCTCTACTCAAAATAGAAAAAACTGATTCAAGAGGATCACTTGAGCCCAAGAGTTGGAAGTTGCTGTGAGCTATGATGCCACAACACTCTACCCAAGGCAATAGCCTGAGACTCTGTCTCAAAAAAAAAAAAAAAAGAAGTTCTAAGGAGAGTAAACATACCTAATCCCTGAATGGTCATTGAAAATGACTCGCCAGGGGAAACCAATGGAGTATTACAACTCAGTAAGCAAATCTTTGCTGAATGAAAAAAAAAAGTTTCTGGTTGGACAAGAACACTCATTACCACTAACTTGGATTCACATTTTATTAATTTGGGAAATAAATGGTAGATGATGTCACCTATCATCTTTTTCTAACCTCTTTCCTTTGGAACTGGAGAATTAGATGAGTTTAACCAACCTCTCATCAAGAGGTTGTGAAATAACAAACACAGTACCATGAGGAAGGATTTTCCTGGATAAAGTGCTGCAGACCATACCTCCTTGGACTTAGAGGAAATGATTCATAGTCCTGGCAGTGGAATTATCACAGGATTCATGGGTGGGGATGGAAAGGAATAATCCCTTTACTTGTGTGTTGTGTTTGTCAAGGTAAAGTCATTGATTATGCTGAGTTCATGACCTTCTCCTTAAAGAAGGAGGCCATCTGACAGAGTGACCAAAAGATTGGGGGCTACAGTGAAATATTTTCCATTATGGACTGAGAGAGAGAAATTTACTAAAAAATGATCTAAAGTGGGAGCAAGAGATTTCAGTTCCCTCTTTTCTATCAGACTCCCTCATGATTCTTTGAATACTTCCCCTCTTCCCTGAAATCTGAGCCAATGGCAAAGTTACATGTTCATCTCCCTCAAGTGTACAAAACATGGTTCTTTCATCAGAGAAGGTATGAAGTAGGCTCATTAGTGTGTGTTTATACCCCTGAGTTTTATCATTATCATCACTACAATGGCCTTCCTCTCTGTTCATAGTTTAATGTTTATTGAAACCATTTTCAGACTCTTGAAGGTCCCTGCCTTTAGCCCAACAGTACAAAATCATTTTTTCTACTTGGCAATGAATGGTAATTATCTTCACATGTGTGGAAGTGGCCCAGAACTTGGTTGGGCTATTAGATGAGGAAAATACTGCCTTCGTTTGTGGTCATTGACTCATTTTTATAATGTTAAAATCCCTTGTGGCTTTATTTTTATATATACTTGAGATTGCCATAAGACCTGCCTATGTTCATATATCATCTATCAGCTCACTCAAACCATCCTAATAAATGTTTATTCTATTGCTTCACTTTTCTCCCAATCCTAGAGCAGATTGGAACATCTATCCAATGTTTCAGCACATTCCTCAGTTACCACTATGACTGAGTGTTCTTGGAAGACTTTCCATTTTTTTGCCTCTCAAAGTGTTGGCTACCTTCCAAGGAATGTACCTTTTGAGACAGTTGTTATCAGTCCTGGGTTCGTCCTCCTCATCTCTACCACCTTACATATCTAATTCCTCATGACTCTAATGCATTTGGTTTACTGGCCCCATCTGTCTAAATAATACCAAGACTACTTCTGCATAGCACTTTACGTATTTCAGAGCACTTTTTCTGAGAACTTTGATGTCTAATAGTTTTACCAGCTTTGACTTAAGGCAGGGAAATGGCTGATGAGTGAGTGTTTTCTAACTTCAAGTTATATTCTCCAGGCAGACTGTGGAGCTGGTTTACCCTGGTTGTCTTCAATAATAACAAAGATACTGGGCAGACATAGTTTTGGATCTGATTGTAGCCAAGAGGATATATTAGTCTTTTCAGAGCACATCTGGTCTAATTTTCAAGTGTATCGTGAAATATATCTTTCTTTATTTAAAAAGAAAGGCAACCTGGTATATGTGTGTATCTGCATTTCTGAAAAGTAGTATAAACAGATACTTTTTTGTGTACTGGGATTCAATAACCATTCCCATTCCACATTTTTGGAGACCCTGAACTATCTCTCTTGTTTATTCTTACATTCCATAGAGAATCAGTCTGGTTACTTGCTAAACCAGTATCATATCTGCTATATGTCCTCCTCTCACTCTAATGGTTATAGATGAAAATTCTTTCTTTATTATTACTCATAATATTTGGAATAAAAAACAATGTACCTACCAAACGAAAATTATTTGCACTTTTGAGAAACTTCTACTTCTAAACACACACTACTGTCTCATTATGATTAATCTAAATCAGCTGCAGGTGGTCCCCCAGCTTAACCTCACTGTTCATTCAGAAATATCATTGTATGTACTCACTATTGCAGCCAGTATTGTAGCTTGTTCTTTTTATTAAAAATTGCTGGATGCAACACCCTTCTGAATTAGGTTTGAGCTGGAGATGTAAATATTGAGATCATAAAGCACACTACTGAAAGTCCTTAGGGCATATCTTGCTATGATTACTGAGGCTCTCTGGGTGATTTTATCTGGGAGTTCCTTGAATTGTGGGTTTTGGAGCTGGAGGAAATTCTCAAGATATGGTGTTCTATATGGCCACAAGATTAGAAGTCCACTGGGACTCCCTAGAAAGCAGAAATCCCTATTTTAATACCTCTCTCATCTCTAAAACTCGATCCTATAATTACAGGAAATTCTCCAAAGTGTAAATATAACTCAATTTTCCATTTCTGCAACATGAAAGATTTTGGAATGACCATAAATTTTCAGAACCATACCAAATAACTCTTGTTGAGAATTTTGGATCAGTTCATTTACCTACTCTACAAACTTTTTCTCCTTAGAGGTTTTTCTCCTAAGGCCTGACCCAAGGTAAGCTAATTTGATTTTTCTTTTTAGAAATATGGAATTGGTACATGGGGGGTTCAGGTTACTCACTGTTGGGCTTTGAAGCTGGGAGGTTAACCTAGCCTGGGTTGGAATAACCATTTGTTGCCAATTGTATAAGAGAAATAAAAATCTAGTTGGAAGAGAGAAGAAAAAATAACGTAGGTATAATGCAAAAAGCAGAGATGAGGATTATATGATCCTGAAGAGATGGAGATAGTAACTTGGAGTCCTGATGTCCCATTCCTGGTTCAATTACTACATATTTGCCTGTAAGTTCCCATTGGAACTTGTGAGCAGTGTTATATTCTTTGGGAAAAATAAAGCTAGTTCAGTTTAAGACAAGGGCCTATTTGCTCCAGCACCCAACTGGTTGACATAGCTGCAGAAGAACACATAGCATGAGTGGAGTCCACTTACATTTATGCCCTGAAATCTTCAGTGAAGGTGGAGTCTCTAGTCCTGCCAGGCAGACATCTTTGCTTTCCTAAATTAATTCATTCTTTCATTTGCTGAGACAACCATTTCATAATTTCTTCTTTTTTCCTCAAATTTCTAAGCCTCCCTCATCTTATCATTCTCATCTAATGATCCTAATTTTTAACTCACTTTATTCATTTATTTATTTTATGCAACAAATGAGAGAAGAATAACTACATCATTCCACAGACAGCACATCCACCAATGGACCTGTATTTGTCCTTATTTATTCTACTTTTCTTCGAAAAGGGTTGGGTAACTACCCATATGCCTACAATGGTGAACACCTCTTTTGCTTACTCAAAATCTTTATTTCTTCAATTCAAAATGTTTTCAACACAAAGAAATGATGATGGGGTGATCCTAATTCCATAGATTTGATCATCACCCATTGCATGCATGTATAAAGGTATTACTTATACCTCATAAATGCTCACAATTATTACATGGCCACCAAAAAAGACTTTGCTCCTTCACTTAGCCCCATTCTCCCCTTCTCTTGCATCATCAATTTTTGACTCTTTATTATAGTCAACTACTGTAATAGTTCCCATTTTCACAAGAAATGAAAAAAAAATCTTTCTTGGTCTGGAGTGTCTCCCTACTATCACTCCATTTCTCTCCCTTTTATAATAAATTTCCTTGCCAAGATCGTTCATTCTCCTGCCTCCATTTTTATCTTTTCATACCAGTCTCTTTAGCTGTCATCACCACCCACACCCGACTCCTCTGAAGGTCAGCTTTCATCACTCTACATCACCTACACCCTACTCATCTGAAGGTCAGCAATGATCTTCATATTCTTAAACCCAATGGCAGCCCCAAACTTTATTTTGCTTGGTTTTTTATCTGCTTTAGACAGAATTGATAACTTTCTTCTTAAGGCACTTTCCATGTATACTGGAAAGTATACTGTCTGGGTTATTCTGTTTTCTTTTTTTTTTCCCCTAGCTTCTTTTATTGGCTCTCTTCAGTTCCATACCCTATTTCATCCATCTTTGTATCACTATTTTCATGCCTGATTGTTCCATCACCAAGTTTGTTAAGTTGGGAAGTATATCAGAGAAATAGTGGAGTATGCAGGGTTTCCCAAATTCTTACTACTCTATCACAGAAAAGACATAGATGTCCTATATGAATAGGACATGACCAATGAAGTCTGACAGGCTTGCTTCATTCAGAAAGCTGAATGTGTTAAAAGCCCTCCTGCTCCTTTTTCAATTATAAAGTTAGCTTAAAAGAAGAAGGAAATGCCCACTTCCTTATAGTAAAAATAAGCAAAACAAGAGATCACTGGGTTCAGAACACGCTAAGGAAGATTTACACTAAAGACCAAGGTTTGTATACTACAGGGCTCAGAGAACGTATTTGCCTGCTAGTAATGTTGAAATCAGTCAGAGGACTTACCTCTGCAGACCCACTCAGTGTGTTTGTGAGAGTGTTTTTGGGTGAGATTAGCATCTGAACTGGTAGGTAGGCTGAGGAAACAGGTGGCTTTCCCTAATGTGGGGAGGCCTCAACCACTCAATTAGAGACCCAACTAGAACAAAAGTCAGTACAGTGAGAGGGAATTTCTCCTGCCTGACTGCTTGAGTTGGGCATTGGTCTTTTTGGCTTTTAGACTTGTACTGAAACATTGGCTCTTCTTGGATCTCAGGCCTGCTGGCTTATAGACTGGAGCTTGTACCATTGGCTCTCCTGGTCCTCAGGCCTTTGGATATAGACTGGAACTACACATCTGCTTTGCCAGGTCTTCATCAACTGCAGGTCTCAGAACTCATCAGTTTCCTAATTATATGAGTCACTTCCTTATAATGAATAATCCTCTCTTTCTCTCTCACCCCATATGTATGTATATAGTGAAATATATCTATCTGTTGGTTCTATTTTTCTGGAAAATTCTAATACAGTAGGAAACCATGACCAGCCAAGGTGCTTGCTGAAGGGGAATATAACAGTTAGTTAAATGTGATTCTTTCCCTTCAGATATTTACAATACCAGAGGGAGGGCAGACTTATATAGCCTTCCCTTCTTCCATATAGCCCACCAGTAACATTCAAGCCTTCTCTTTTAGTTAAAGAATTTTTTACACATAAGGAACAGAATACCATATGAAGAAGCCCAGGTGAAAGGGATTTATTCCAGCAGTTTCCAATGGAACCCAATTATAGACAGTATGGCTAGCCCTTGGGGACCAGCAAAACCTCTCTGAATTATCTCTGCTTCTCATTTTTGAGATGTACTCTTTCTTATCCCTGTCCCTCTCTGTACATCTTTATTTTCTATGCAGCCTAGATTTTCTACTTTGCCTTTGTTTTTTCACTGCCTCATTAGGTCTAACTTAGTGTTTTTTTAGGGTACATGACCTCTTAGTTCATGGATCTGTGTTTTGGCCCCTGTGTCCCAGTTTACAGTTCTGAGAGAATATTGTTGGTCTGGTCCATTAGCTATGATGTGGTTTGGGGTTTCTTGGTCCCAGGACTTCCCAGTTTGATATGTGGGTAGATCAGAGAATATGAGTAAAGTGTAATGATAGTTACCTCTAATACCATAACACTCTGTTATGTTTTCTTTAATCAAAACCGGGTAGCCAATCTGCTTCTCTGTGGCCAGTATTCACAGCCCTCCTCCACAGCCCACATTCCCACAGGTCTGGGTACCCAGGCTCATCTTCCTTTCATGCCCATACTGGGCCCCCTCCTTTGGTGATAGGGCTCATTTAGTAAGATACCCAGTGGTTCATACTTAATAGAGCAGATCCTTCATGGGTTAGAGTCCTTAACACAAATAAGATGAGCCCTATTCATGCAGCAAAATAATAGTGATGACAATGGCAGTGGTGGTACGGGTAGTGACAGAGAAAGCCGTCACTCAGGGGTTTACCCACGCAGCCACACCCTATCCCATCAAAGGCAGTTTCAGGCCACTGATTGGTAAGTACTTCAAAAAGAATGGCCAGTTGGCAGCAAAACCAAATAAATATGGTCTCAAGACCATATTTATTACTATATATTTTCATCCATGGATTCAAAGTGGTTGTTTTACTCTCCTAGGCTGCTGTTCCATATGTGTGTTCATGAATAATCTGAATGGTAACAGCTGCTGAGGGTGTGTAGGCAGCGTGCAGAGAGGGAGTCAGGTGAGGCCAGTTTAGCTGGCAGTGTGCCACCAGGGGGTTTCTGCTGAAACTGGAGCCCTACTGTATGTCATATTAGAATCAAACCTCCTATTGCTGAAAATCACAGTGCCTCTGATCTCAGCGTTATCAGATAAGCTGCCAGAAAATAACATCATAGATATTCATTTAACAGGAGGCAGGGGCATTGATAGAGCTGTCTCGCTTTGAAAATTCCTACAAGAAGGCAGAGCTGAAATCATGAATGACAAAACTATGGTAGACACACCAGAGAGACAGAAGCTACAGCTATGGCAGAAACAAAGGATGTGGGAATCTTTGAAATGTGTTCCCTTTTCAGAGCATTAAACAAATGCATGGCAGGGACTACAGACCCCTAATTATATTCTGGCTCTGTGCTCACAAACAAGCACCGTATGAAAAGCAAAGCATCTTGGACTTAAGAAAAGATAAAAGAATAACTATAGGAAAGCACAGGGATATTCTAGAAATTATCCCAACAGCTACTTGCCCTGAGCACAGGGTACTAGGCTGGTTCCTGGAATATAGAGATGCAAACGTGAATGCCTCCAGAAACTGTGAGGATACTGATCATGATAGTCTTCTATCCTCTGTGATCATAATAGTCTCTATCCTTAGTCTCCACAGTATACTTTCCATCTTCTCTCCTACTGCCTTTATCCCAGGCCTGTTTCCATCATCTCAGGAGTCACTGAAAAATCTTTAGGGGTTTTCTTTCCATCCTTCACATTGTGACATTAACTAATAGGTATAATCTGAATTCTGTAGCTTCATGTTCAAGGCCCTCCCTAATACAGCACCTTCTAACTTATCACCATATCCAGACTCATCATCCTTCCTCACCAAAAGTAGATCCCTGTGCCTGAATAATGCTCTTATTATAATATCAAAACTAAGTCAGTAACACTCATACTCTCAAATGGGAAGAATGCTTCTCTAGCCCTTCTTCGAACTTAATACCCTTGTTTTCCTCTTATTCTCCTTAGCATATGAAATTTATGCTTATACTAATAATGACACACCTGAGTAGCAGGATATTTACTTATTGGAATGAATGTTGGGCAGTTTCCATAGGACCTAAATGTGTTGATGTCTTCTATGAGTAAGAGTTGTCACAAAAAGACATTGCTTCTATTTCTATGTGTCTTTCTGTTTTTACCTTCATGCCTTTATATATAATATTCCATTTATTTTTAAATAAATTTTTTCAGCCTATGCATCTCAATTCCATCAATCAACAACTGAATTCAATCAGTTGGCTAGTATGTATCGGCAGCTTATACTTACTTAGGCCACATTTTCCCAGCTTTTTTTTTTTTTCTTTCAGTTTTTGGCTGGGGCTGGGCTTGAACCCACCACCTCCAGTATATGGGGCTGGCACCCTACTCCTTTGAGCCACAGGCACCTCCCCATTTGCCCAGCATTTGAAATGAGATCACAGTGACAGTAAACATGTTTTATGGTATCTTGCATCACCAGTTAATGCAAGGCTTCTAGGTTCTTAGAAAGCCTCGTCTTTCAAAGGAAACTTGTCTTAGTCTGTTTGGACAGCTATAAGAAAATACCACACACTGGCTACCTTATAAACAAAAAAAAAAAATTATTTCTGAATTGTGGATCTGAAGGCTAGGAAATCCAAGATTAAGGCCCAGCAGATCCTTTGTCTGGTGAGAGTTTATTTTATGGTTCATAGATAGTGACTTCTTATTGTGTCCTCACATGGTGGAAGGGGCTAACTAGCTCCCTTGGGCATCTTTTATAAAGGCTCTGGTCAATTATTAGGCCTCTACTTTAATAACCTAATCACCTGCCAAAACTCCTCCCTTGCTAACACCACCACATTGGTGATTAAGTTTTAAGGTAGGAATTTTGAGGGGCACATATGTTCAGACCATAGCAGTCTTTTATAGTGTTCTCAAAAACAAAAGTTGTCAGTTACCAAGCCCCTATTTCTTGTTCTGGACCCCTGTGCTAGATGCTGTTATATCCACCAGGTACCTTTGTCCCGCCCCCTGATAAACCCTCTGCTCCAGCCAGGCATTGCTGCCTAAGTGGAAACACGGCTGTTCCTGTCAGGCTCTCCAGTTGCTTCTGATCACCAGTGCTCTCCTTCTCTGGGTCCTACCCCTACCCCTGTGGTTGCTCTGGAGATATGGAGGTGCCAGAGCAATGGCTTTTGTTTTGGCACAGATGTAGACGATGTCTTCATCACTTACCACTTTGTTATCATCTCTGAGAAGAATAACAAAGCAATGTGGCTTTTGTTCCAAGCTCTTCCTGGTTGAACTAATAGCTCAAGCCACCATAGGAGTCAGATATGCCTCAGAAGTCCAGAAGGCGGTTATTTGGGTGCATATTCATGCCACAACACTAGACAAGGCCTAATAGTTTGGGCTCCCTTTCTCCTAGCAGAGGTGCTTTCCAAGGAAATTCTCAAGACCCTCTTGAGGATGGTATTCCAGTGGCCTGCTCCATGAGTTCACTTCTCCTAACCAGACAGCTCACAGTGCTATTTGGGGCACAGACATGTATTTAATGGCTTTTGTCATTAAGTAGTGTGACTTTCATCATATTGCTTAATCTTATCAGGTCTAAATTTGATCACTTAGATGATTTCTAAAATCTTTTTAAGTGTTGAAATTCCATGGCTGTAGACATTTGGCTGGCTGTCTCTTCTCAGTATGATGGACTAAAACCCTATGAGATAATTGCTTCAAGTAGAAAACAACTATATGACTTGGTCATAAAACAAAATGTGCCTACATGAAGGCACTAGCAAATGAACAAAAGCAGACAGACTCCAGAAGGGACCATACACTCACTCGGAGAACGGGAGTTAGAGTACTATACAACTGCCCTGTCTCCACTGCTTTTAGATAACAGATAAGTCCACAGCACTTAGTGGAAAAACTACCCTCCTTTCTGGGTTAGAGCACAAGAAAAATAAAGCTGGGAACTGAATGTTGAGGATGGTAGGGGAATCACAGAAGGGAAAGAACCAGAGAAGAACTCCCTAAATTCTATTTACTCACATCTCCGATATCACATGCATAGAACAGACTAAGACATTAGCCAGAGATTAAAAAAAACCCAAATATATATATATACTGAGACCAGGGCTGCTACCTGTACATACTGGATAGAGAACAGAAGCAGACAGGCCATGGTGGACAGTGTAAGCTAACTTGGGGGAGGTAAGGTTGGAAATGTACAAATAGGTTCTTATCTCTGCAGCTCTTAGATGGGTCCATTTCATGGTGGTGAACACAGCAGAAGCGAAACACACATAAAATAACCTGCATCCCCTCTGGCCTGGAGATGATAAAAAGAGAAGGCACCATGAATGATGAAGAGAGTTGGGGAATCCCAGAAGGACAAGAGCCAGAGAGAACCCCAAACCCTGTCTACATGCATCTGTACTTGCCCTTTCAACTATAACAACTGTGTGACACAGATTCAAAGCAGCTCATCCGAAGACAAAAGAGCTGAAGAGAGGCTCAAGCTTCTGTTTAAGAAAGAGTTTGAAGTTCAAGCTAAGCCAAGGAAATTATTCACTGAAGTGAAAAAACAAGAAGACAGTACTAATTGGGAAGACTTCATATGTCCCTCAACATATGAAGAATAAAGGAACTTGGAAACGTACTCAGGAGAAAAGAAAACCAACCAAGTTCAATTTTGAGATGAAATGGATGTTGAAATTAACATAAGGATTTTTTTTTTTTTAAAGAAAATTTTAGTTTAAGTATCCTCAATGAATTATCACATTTCAGCAGTGTAAAAGAAAGTATCAGTAGAGAAATAGACACAATAAGATCAAAATACAAATTCTAAATAAATACCTTCTTTATATCCATGTCTTTATGAAGATTTTAGGAAAGAGAATGCTTTATTTCAACCAGGCCATTTATAAAACTGAGCCAACTCAGGCAATGCTTTCTTAGATTTTTGCCTTTTTGCCAAGATTTTTTCCACCTGAGATTTGAGTAGTAGTCAGGCATTAGAAGATGTTCTTTGATTATTTTTCATTAAAAAAATTGGTGAAATCATTTTGCAACAGTAAGAATTTATGATCTCATGTCTCCCTTGACATAGCTGGAATTCTCTGGTTTTTCTCTCTTGGCCATCTGATACACACACACCCCCATAAGATAGATGACATCATTAATTATTACAACATCTACAGGATTTACTGTGCCTCCATATTTCTTTTCATATTTTGGAAGTCTTCATATCTTTGTTCTTATTCTTTAACAAACAGATGTAGTAAAACATAAACTGTTCTCCATATAGAAAGAAAGTAATTTCCCAGTTTGTAATCTGGGAAAAAAAACATGAGTACTAACAGCAATGTCTGCTTGATTTATTTATTCACAAGCACTAAATGAAAGACCATCATGCATTAGAAGCAGTGCTTGTGGCATTCAGATATGTGGAAAAATGGTAATGAAGGGGCCTCCCCTAGTAAGTAATATACAACTGGTAGCTTGGAGCTTGATAAATATATACATGGTCTACATATTCATTTAAAATTTTCCTCTTTAATTTTCCTTTGTAATTTTTTGTAGTTTTCAGTATTCAGGTTTTACATATCATTTGTTAAGCTTACACCTAAATATTTTTATGTTAATATTAATAAAGTTGTTTACTTTCATTTCGTTGATTTTTGTACATTGATCTTGAATCTTGCAGCCTTGCTAAGTTAATTGTGATTCTAGTGGCTTCTTTAATGGATTCTCTATGGTTTTCTACATGCATAAGCATGTCATCTGTAAATAAGAACAGCTTTATTTTTTCCTTTTCAATCTAAAACTTTAAATGCTATTATTAGGGAGAAAAAAATCTTGAAACAATGACCTAATCTTCTAAGGATTCAAAAAAAAAAAAGAAGAAGAAGAAGAAGCACAAATTAAATGCAAAGAGCACAGAAGGAAGGGGTAGAAATTCCTGAAATAAAAAGCAACTATTGAAAAATATTCAATAGTAATCAATGAAACCGAAAGTTATTTGTGGGGGAGGCATCAATAAAATTTGCATCCTCCTAGCCAGAACAATGAAGACAAAAGGAAAAAAAATGCAGAAATTACAAATATCAGTACTAAAAGAGAAGATATTACTATAGTTCCTTAGACACTGGAAGGATAATAAAATATAGGCAATGTTATGTTAGTGAATATAGGTCACTTTAAGTATGGCGCCTTCCAAAGAATTTGTTTATCTTACCTAAATTGTGCTATGACTCAACTTTCTAATATAAGAAGTTCAAGTAAAAAAAAATGTTATTCATTCATGTCAGGAAACTTGCTGGCAGCTTTATGTGCATTTTCACTTAGAACCCTGAGACAACTATACAACTGAGACCTTACCTTTCATTTTAAAAGTACAAACATTGAGGCTCAGAGGGGGTTGAATAATTTGATTGCTGGGATTCTACCTATGGATCTGCCTAATTCTGAATCCCCATTTCTTTTATCAAAATCTCAATGTTTCGAGTAGTGTCTACTTTCCCATGGAGAGAACCTTGGGACAAGCCTTCTCCTCCTATTAGGCTGGATCCAACCTAAACTGAAAGCTTCCCCACTGCTGCCTGGCCTCTTCTTAACCCTCTCCACTCCTTTTACAGAGGCTTTGTTTCTGCAAAAATTGACAGGAGTTGGGCATAAGCTGCCCTCTTCAGATGTGGCAGAAATTCTTCAGATGCCAAAGCCCCCCAATCTTTCCTGCTATTTCCCACCAGTGTCCCTATGTGCCCATGGCCCTTTGCCATCGTACTTGCACTATTGCTCTTATGAAAGAGTTAAGAGGGATCTGAGATATTTATTGTTCCCTCACTTCTATCAAAGTAGGAAATGAACTGTAGATGGAGGGAGCCCTGATTTCACTTAGCTGGCCTCACTCTATTATCTGCTTGCCCTGGAGACATTTGTGTTTTTGGTTCCTAGGATACTCTGTGAGCCTTTCCAGGTGACAACTAGCTCATCTGTAAACTCGCCTCTTTTGATATTGAAGTTGCCCTAACTATCTGTAGACTATCTTCTTTTCCTCTACACTTTGTATTTGTTTTTTAAATCAGTAGTGCCCAAATACTGAATTGGCTTTCAAAGCACAGACATCTGGAAAACTGGTTAGAAATACAGATTTCCTAAGCCCTGGCTCTAGAGATACTAATTCAGTAGATTTAGGATAGGGTCTAGGCAACTGTCTCTTAATAAGCTTCCCAGACAAACCTGGTGGGCAATCATGTTTAGGAAGCACAGACAAAAGAACAATTCTGCAAATAAAAAGCATATTTTAGGACAAGTAGAAAGCTGATACAGAAGATCATTTGTAAGAGGCGGGGACTCATAGTACTCACATGAATACCACTAACCCAAACGTGCAAGATATGTTGAAAGAACCCTAAGGATAAGTTTTATATGATAGATACCATTGTGAGATTACTCTCTCTCCTATCCCATACATATTCTGGACTGGTTATGAATCTATTTCTATAAACTCTAAGAAAAAGCAGATTTGAGTGGCTGGAGGATAAAGCACAGCTTCAAAAGCATTCACCTTACAGGCAGGCACTCAGTTAAGTATTAAGACAAAGCTTTCTCTCTGTTTTACTGTCTTTTCTTCAGCAAACAGAGTATAGATACAGAGACATTTGATCAGGCATCCTCAAACTATGGCTTGTGGGCCACATGCAGCCCCGCTAGGACATTTACCCGGCCCACCAGGTGTTTTTGCTGCCGCTGCCTGTCCTGCTTAGCAGCCAACTCATCCCATCCGGCCCTCCAACGGTCTGAGGGACAGTGAACTGACCCCTGTTTAAAAAGTTTGAGGACCCCTGCCTTACAAAGTGGATACATTCTTATCACTGAATAATTTCTGAAGTGTTTTTGCTTTGTATTCTCTAATTGCTGTTAGCATCTATTTCATGTTGAATTTACGTACTATTTATTTATTTATTTATTCTAGGATGAGTTTGGAAAGTTTTTGTTTTTTGAATTTCAGAATGATATGAGAATACACCTGAGTAGGTTACATTGCTTGCATTTGTTAGGGAAGGTCCAAGTTGTAGCGGAGCCCTTCACCCAGAAGGTGTGCCATATACACTTACATTGTGCCCATTGAGTGAGAGCACACCAATCGCCCTCTTTTCTCCCCCTCCCCTCCCCCTACTTGAATCTAATTGTGTTTTTCTTTCATGTGGGCATGTAATTAACTATTCATCTGTCGGTTTCATATTAGTATTGAATACATCAGATACTTGCTTTTCCACTCTTATGATACCTTACTAACGAGACTGTTCTTCAACTCCAACCAGGCAAATACAAAAGATGTAAGTTCTCCACATTTTTATGGTTGGACAGTATTCCATGGTCTACATATACCATAGTTCATTAAGTCATTTATAAGTTGATGGGCACTTGGGTTGATTTCACATCTTGGCAATTGTGAATTGAGCTGTGATAAACATTGTAGTGCAAATGCCCTTATGGTAAAATAATTTTTTTTCTTAACAGTAGATGCCTAGTAATGGGATTATGGGGTCTAATGGAAGGTCTACTTTTAGTTGTTTGAAGATTCTCCATACTTATTTTCATAGAGGCTGTATGATTTGCAATCCCACCAGCAGTGTAAGAATGTTTCCTTCTCTCCACATCCATGCCAGAATCTACAGTTTAGGGACTTTGTAATGTGGGATATTCTCACTGTGGGTTAGACGATATCTCAAGGTGGTTTTAATTTGTATTTCTCTGAAAAATGAGGGATGATGAGCATTTTTTCATGTGTTTATTTTCTATTCATCTGTCTTCTTCAGAGAAGGTTCTGTTTAGGTGTCTTGCCCACTTATAAATGAGATGGTTTGCTCTTTTCTTGGTGATTAGTTTGCGTTCTCTGTAGATTCTAGTTATCAGCCCTTTGCAGATTTATAGCATGCAAATATCTTCTCCCATTCTGAAGGTTGTCTGTTTTCTTTAGTTGTTGTGCCCTTAACCGTGCAGAAGTTTTTTAGTTTGATCATGTCCTGTTTATTTATTTTTGGTGTTGGTGCATTTGCCAAGGGGGTCTTCTTCATAAAATCTTTCCCAGGCTGATATCATCAAGAATTTTTTCCACACTTTCTTCTAGAGTTTTTATAATTGCATGTCTTAAGTTTAAATCTTTTATCCAGTAAGAGTCAATTTTTGTCAGTGGTAAGTAGTGCAGGTCCAGTTTCAGTCATCTACATGTGGTTAACTTAACCAGTTCTTCCAGCACCTTTTAGTAAATGGAAATTCTTTTTCTCAGTGTATGTTTTTGTTTGGTTTATTGAAGATCAGACGACAATTTATAGATGGTTTCATCTCTAGGTTCTCTACTCTATTCCATAGATCTGTATCTTTTTTTTTGTTCTTGTACGGTGCTATTTTGATCATCATAGACCTGAAGTCTGGTAAGGTGGTGCCTTGAGATTTGTTTCTATTTCTTAAAATTCATTGGCTGTTCAGCTTTATTCTGATTCCATATGAAACAAAGTCCTATTTTATCAATTTCTTCAAAGAATGACAATGGTACTTTGATAGGGATTGCATTCAATCTCTAGAACACTTTGGGTAGCATGGACATTTTAACAGTGTTGATTCTTCCCAGCCATGAGCATGGTATGTTCTTCCATTTGTTAATGTCTTCTGCTATTTCTTTTCTCAGGGTTTAATAGTTCTATCTGTATAGATCCTTCACATCCTTTGTTAGGTATATTTCCAGGCATTTCATTTTCTTTGAAGCTACTGTGAAGGCTATTGTGTCTTTGATTTGATTCTCAGCTTGATTTTTATTGACACATATGAAGGCTACTGATTTGTGGACATTGATTTTGTATCCTGAGATGTTACTTACTTTTTGATCACTTGCAGGAGCACTGTGATTGAATCCCTGGGTTTTTTAAGTGTAAGATCATATCTTCCACAAAGAGTGAGAATTTGACATCCTCCGTCCCTATTTGAATACCCTTGATATCTTTCTCTTGCCTGATTGAATTGGTTAGGACTTCTAGGACTATGTTGACTATTCATGGGGATATGTAGGATCTTTCTATTGGTTTAGATTAGAAATAGTAACTGCAAATAAAAATTAACTAAAATGATAATTAAAATAGTTAAAATGTATGGAGTTAATTGTATACACTTAAGATTTTCTCATTCTTCCCATGAACATATTAAATTTTGCTAAAAATATGAAACATGCTTTTGAACTTTTACTACACAACTAGATATAGAAAAAATACTGACTATTAGTGGAAGAAATCTGGCTGAGGTTAGGTTGAGAAGCAAAAGCTTTAGGTGTTAACTTTTGCCCTGACTGAATGCTTGACTGACTGTTGCAGGACATCTCTATGAGTAAAAATTTTTGAACACAATATTTCATTTGGTTACTTTGAGGTAGTCATAGTTTTTGATGTTGTCTCATTCTTCTTCGCCAATAGTATCTATAGGATAAAAGCATTTTAACATTTCAAGTGTGTTTATTCCATTTTGGTCTAAGGTACAGCTTTCTTTTATCTTTGGAATAAATCTTAAGAAAACAGCCACATAAGGTTTGGGCCAGAATCCCTTAAGAAGTAGTTATTCAGGCTCAGTGCCTGTGGCTCAATCGGCTAAGGCGCCAGCCATGTACACCTAAGGTGGTGGGTTTGAATCCCTAGCCTGGGCCTGCCAAACAACAATGATGGCTGCAACCAAAAAATGGCCGGGCATTGTGGCGGGCACCTGTGGTCCCAGCTACTTGGGAGGCGGAGGCAGGAGACTCGCTTGAGCCCAGGAGTTGGAGGTTGCTGTGAGCTATGATGCCATGGCACTCT
>CAUYQV010110562.1:0-12203 GCA_963574575.1 Galagoides demidoff
CTCTGCTGCTCTTCATGTAACCCAGAACATTTGTAGCCCCCTAATATTTGAAATTAAATAAGTAAAAATAAAGGGATATACAGGGTGGACATAAAATTCGTGTGCAATGTACTATGTTAAACTGATTGTAATTGCACATGAACTTGATGTCCACCCCGTATATCAGTTAAAGATATATGATGGGAAAGAGGGAGGAAGTATGATACAATGGAAATTACAGAGCACCTGCCTCAGATCTCAGACAGGCTCTTGCTTTGCTATTTTATAGCCCTGTGGCCTTTAGCTCTTTAACCTTACCATGCCACACTGCCCACCTCAGAGGATTGTTAAAAGAGAATCAGTATCATTCGAGGCCTATCGCCTGCGTTTGTCACCACGTTTGAATTGTTGCACATCTTTCTAGCCTTAGCTGGATCCACAGCATGTCGTTAAGGAGTGGGGTATTGTTGATTTTATAGGAAATATAAGATTAATCCATGTAAAGGGGTAACAAAGCCTATACCTATCTCAAAGACGTTTTCACGGCTGGTCACTATCCTCAGTTGGTGTATGATGACAATGGGGTCAACATTGCAGGTGTGATCCCCTCACCGACCATTTTATTTTGAACCTACAAGGTATCTCTCACCTATGTCAATAGCGCTGCTTCCCAAAAGAACAAAAATCTATCACCATTCCAAGAATAAATCCTCAAAATCCGTATCTTTCTTACACTGGACTAACGGCATCACCTTGGAAGGAGGTGCAGCCCTTCCACCTCCAGGCTCAGAGCACAGAGTCCAGACTGCAACGGATTGCTCAGTTGCTACAAAGGAGGCAGGAGAAGCAGCTGGAAATCTCCTCCAGTTTGTATTTTATGAGAGAGGGAGGCACAGAGGACAACAACCAGAGCAGTTCTGTACCTGTGTGAGTTTCAAAAGCCAACACCGGGGTATCGGGGTATCGGTGCAGGCTGTGTAAAGTATCTCTTGTCAAGAGAATGGATTGAGAGCCACAGACTGAAGGATTTAAAGGGCAAAAGGAATCATACAATAAGAGAAAGGTAAAAGGCTGGCAAAAGGCTTTCAAGTAATTAAACTGTGAGAAATAAGCATAAACCCAGGAATTATCACACAGTTCGCTTATCCATTTGTTCAAAAGTACCCAGTAAGCACCTACTATGTGGCAGTCACTGGTCTGGGTACAAAAATTGGGGGGTGACCAAGAATTTACTTACATTTTATCATGAGAAGGTAACCCCCCAAAAAGCAACCCATATTTAAAAATTTCTTTCAGAGGATGATCAAGGCTATGAAGAAAATGCGTCAAGGTAAAATGGGCCAGGGAAGGGCAGACTGATGTGGGTAATGTGTTAGAGAAGCTTCTCAGAAGAGGTCACGTTTGAACAGATGGTGAGAAGGAGGAGCCAGCCACAGGATGCTGGAGAAAGGGCTTGTAGATAAAGGAAATGGTAAGTGCAAAGACCCTGTGGCAGGAACAGAAAGAAGATGGGAGGCCTGCAGCTTAGTAAAGCAAAGGAGTGGTGCGAAATACAGGGGTAAGCGGGGGCCAGAACAGGGCTTTGAGGTAGGCACTCAGATTATTCCAGGTGAAATGAGCAGCATTGGAGGCTTTTATCATCAAATTAATAGGTAGAAACAAGCAGATCAACTAACAAGACCTCTTTTTAAAGATACCGACCTTGTCTTCCTCACCTCTCTATGCCCTTGACAACTAATCAGCACTTAACATGTTGTAACTTCTCATTAATACACATTAATTGAATTGAGAAAGGCAATTTATGTTCATCCTGCACTGACCCTTAATGGACGCTGAGCCCCTTGAGGGGTACAACTGTTTCCTATTCCTTTTTGTAATTTCAGTAACTGGAAAAGTATCTGTCATTGTACTTTTCAGAAATATTTGTGAACGGACAGATGAAGAAGGTACAGCAATTGGAGTGCAATTACCAGACAGATTCCATCCTGGAAAGAAATGTCACTTTCAGGACCCACTATTGCTGGGAGACAATTTTGAAAATTAAAGGGAGCTGTTGTTAATTATGTTCCAGCTAGAGATTAACATGTAGGTTGTTCTCACTTTTTCCACGGAGAAAACAATGTACTATGGGTTTATTTTTTCCTCCAAACTCTTGCTTCTAGATATTTTAACCCAATCACAAAGTTAAGAATCACAGCACTGTGTTCATAAGGTTTTCTATTTCACATTTATTGTCAGCTTTTGAAAGCAAGCTGCCTGTCTGATTTCTTAGATTTTCTCCTTTTTAAATAAATCTCTGACCTAACGTTTTGCTTATGGTTTATTTTCCCTTTGATGAAGCCACTGGTACAATATAGCACTTCACTATACTTTGTTTTCGAACACAAATGATTTTCCTACAGTTTTGTCAGTCATGAGAATGAGAAAATAGGTTTTGTGTAAACAAGTTCTCTAATAGAGTAATCCTAGTAGGCTGGAATCCGAGAATCATATTCACGCACTTAAGTTTCCTATTCAGCTGAATTGCCGAAAAGTCTTGGCTTATCAGAATAGAGCCTGGACAGACAGGAAAGCTATAACGTGGAAAAATAAAATTACAGAGTTGAAGTTTCCTATTCGAGTTTGCAGTTACCACTATGTTATTCTCAAGATTGACATGGATCAAAGTGCAGCCTGAGGAAGGAGGGACGCAGGAAAGTAGGCCCACCTGACAATTGAATTCCAAGGCTGTATTCAGCTTCACAGAATAATGTGACTGCTTGGGAATCTGTAAGGCTATGTTTTGTTTTACATACCGTAAAACAAAATACTTTAAATAATAAGAATATTTATACATAATGATAAAATTCAATTCATAAGGAAGATAAAACTGTCCGAAATTGGATACACCTAATAAAATGGCCTAAAATGTATACAAAGTAAAATAGAAAGAATTATAGGAATAAGTTGAAAAAAATGTCATCACAGAAATTTTAAACACATTTCTTAATCACTGACAAATCAAAGAAATTAAAATTTAAATGTGTTGATACAATGATTAACCAAATGACATGAAATTTATGTTAACCAGCTTGATTAATTTTTTTAAAATTTTTTATTAAACATCACAATGTACCCCATTTTGGCATAAATTTACACATAAATCAATTAATAAAAAAAAAAAAAAGAAAATGAGCACCCTTTCCACTTCTCTTTTCCCTTTCCTATTGGCTTGCAAGAGAATGTACAAGGAGAGGGCCTATATTAAACACAGCAGGGAGGCTGGATGTCAAAGATGGCAGAACACAGGCACATCACTTGGGCTCCTTATTCTCAAATTGTGAAATAAAGAATAGTTAAGCCACAGTTACCTTAGTCTTTGTTATACCACCTGATTTGCTATGCTAGTACGGGTATTAATTTCAAATGGACCACTCATGAAAATAGACTGTAATACAAGTCTCAATGAATTTGAAAGGACTAAAGTTTTAAAAAGTATGCTGCTGTCAGACAAGAACACATCAAAGAGATTATACGTTTTGGCCAAGTGGGATTTATCTGTGCTGAGTAGGCCTGGTTTAACGTCATTGGGATCCATCACATTAATAACAAAAAAAGACTAAATCATTTGACCATCTTAATTGATGCGGGAAAAGAATTTGACAAAGTTCAATATCTTTTCTTGATAAAAACTCAATAAAATTAAATAAGAAACCAGTAACATGAAGACACCTAGAAGATCTCCAAATATTTGGTAGTGAAACACACATTTTTGAATAACTCATAAGTAAAGTGATAAATCAGTCAAATGGAAAGCTTTCAAACATTTTTAACTGAATGATAATGATAATCCAACATTTCAAAAATCCTAGGATAAAGCCAGATAAATGTGAAACTTTAAGTGATTCAAAAAAAAAGTCTATGGCTTAAAAATCAGTGATCTAAGCTACCAAGTCAACAAGTTACAAAATTAGAAATAAAGTACAAGGAAAATAGCAAAAATCAATGTAAGAGAAAATAGAAAATAATAGAAACAAATAACAAAGATAAAAGTGTGTTCTTTGAATTGATTAATATATACAGAGATAAGGCAGCTTTACAGTGCCCTTACAGGCCTTGCAATTTCCTGAGGACTAGGCACACTAGGAAAATATTTTGTTCTGATATATCTGATTTAGGGTCTTTGACTCAAGTTCCTTACACACAGCTTGTAAGACCTTTGAAATTTCCCAGGTATCCAAAGCATGTGGCTCAAAATCTAAATCTCATGGAAATTCCTGGGTTATAGTGGCATCTTGTATTCTATGGAGGTGACTCTTGGTCAGCTCATATAATCTTAGAATGGGAACAGGTTGCCAGGGTAATCAACCATGAGATTAAAGGTTTAAAACTTTTATTTACACCACATCCTGCCTACAGGGAGAAGGAAGATGCTAAATGTTGAATTGATACCAATATATGGCACTGTAATCAGTCATGCCTAAGTAATTAAGCACCCACGAACATCTAGAACATGGTTCTAGGAGCTTCTAAATAGCTAAAAATTTGGGAGATTCCTGGGGTGGAACATGCCCAAAGAGAGCTTGGAAACTACAGACCCTCTTCTCCCATAGCTTGTTTTATGCATCTCTTCCATATGGATGATTATCTGTATTTCTTATAACATATAATAAATGGATACATGAAATAAAATGCTTCCCTGAATTCAATGAGAAAATTAATCAAACCCAAGGTTGGAAGCCAAGTGATACTGATTCATATATACCTGGATTTGGTTAGAAATACAGGTTGCAACCTGGGACTTGCAACTGGCATCTGAAGTGATGCTGCTCTTGTGGGACTAAGCCCTCAGACTGGGCTGACACTATCTTCAGTTATTATAGATAATATTGGAGGTGAATTGCAGGACACCAAGTTGGTTTCTGGTGGATAATTGCTTGTGTAGTGTGAAGAAAAAAAAATCTCTGCATATGTCATTAACCAAAGAAGTGGTATTCTGTGTTGTTGTAACTATTTATGAGAAGAGAAGGAAAATAATGCAAAGTTCTTTCCTTTTTAGCAGACAAGTTAGGATAGTGGATTTGCTCTAAGTAATTTCCATCATACTAAAATAAGTTGGAATGGGGAAGAGAGGTGATTTATTCTCTTGTCCCTTAAATTTATATTTTTGTAATCCAGGCTGTACTCATGTAGTATTAGCATGGAAGACTATAATTCTGGAAGCCAGTTGGTTTTACCATTCAGAGGCCTGCCTATGCTGGAGTCCAGATCTCTTTATGGAGATCACAGAAGTCCACTCAGCATCTCTTACCTGTACCAAACTCGGAATTTTGACCTTTTCCTGGAGAAGAAGAACTCTCATTCCAGATACTCAATTCCACTGTCTGAAGTAGGAGGGTGGCACTTCTTGCAAAGTCCCTTCTTCTTTTAGTCTTCCTCAGATTTTCCTGTTAAAGAAATGAAGCTAATTAGCAGACTTTCAGTGAAACTTCCAAAATCAGCAATATGCATAAACAGAGTAGTGGTGAACCCAGAAGATCTATTTATGAATTAGGACCCAAGGTGGTCAACTAGAGCCAGCTTTCAAAAGAAGCTCCCTTCCAGAGCAAGAAATAATGGCCAGAACCAGCCTAATAAAGTTGAAGTTTGGGAGCTGAGTTGAGAGAGAAGAGTGATAAGTTCATGTCATTCCTGCTTAGGCAAGCTGGGACTCCAAGAAAGCAAATATCAGGTGCAAAACCCATCCCAAAGAGGACGAGAGCCCATCCCCTCTCCTCCTAAGAGAATGGCTTGCTGTGGGCTCTCTACAAGCCAGCTGTGAACATAAGACCTCTTGTTTCACTCCATGGGAGCAAGTGGTGGCTGAAGGCTGGGACTCCTTCTCCAGAGAGATCCCACTGCAATTCAGGGCAGTCTCTTACCCAGAATAAAAGTTAAACAAATATTTTCTCTGCCTTCATGAACTCCAAGTCTATTCTTCCCCCCTCAATTGGCGATCTGGAAGCCTACCCTCTGCAGAACCCAGAGATTCTGGTGGTTTCTAGCTAGAGCTGGACACCTCGTGGGCTTCAGCACAAGGGGAAGGGACTTGCCATGTGCTGAGAAAGAAAGTGCATAGGATGGGGACCCTTGTGGCTTCACCTCTAACTGGCAGCGGCCCCATCTCTGATGGGGGATGACCGCAGCTCCAGCCAGCCCTTGGTGCACCTCCCACCTGCTGTGGCCACAGCTCCAACTCATGGTGGCACACTCAACTCGCTGAGCTACCCATGACTGTGGTGGTGGCTACACAGACCCTCAGCAGCAGCACACTCATGTGGGGGTTAAATTTGGAAGAGACACCTCCCCAATTCTGTGAACCATCAGATGGAGCCAGACCTCACCCTGCAGGGGTTCCAGAGGAGGAGTGTGACTAGGGCAGAGGTGTGGTTTCTGAAGGAGAAAATCACACACTTAGATGGTAACCGTGGCTCAGAACAGACACAAGTGGAATGCTCCCCAGTTTCCATTGAGCAACCAAGGTAGTCAGGCTTCAACTCCCCCTGCCAGCTAGTGGAAGAGTGCAGCAGCCTCCCTGAAGAGGCATTCACTCCCTTTTAACTCTGGCAGGCACAAATCCCTGGTGTATTTGGTCATTTGGAGGGAACTGGGCCACAACCCTGCAGGGTTACCAGTGACTGGGAGTGATGGAGGTACAAGGTGGGGTAGGAGGCACCAGCCCTGCAAGATTAATCCTTTTTCTGGGAAGGCCTTTCTGACTCCCCAGAGCCCTGGAGAGAGTCACACTTGTGCTGCCAGTGGACCCCTGCTGTCTAGTTGCTGGAGACCTTTTGAACTCTCTCATGTGATCTGCATTTGTGCTGACTGGGACAAGTGGTTTGGAACTCTTGACCTGGGCTAATCACCTGGGGACCATCCAAGGGTGTGTCTAGGCTGTGTTATAGTGACAGGATTTAATTCTTCTCTTCTCATTGTTGCCCATGGGGAGCAGGGTGTCTTAGTTGCTTATATTTCTCCACAGCTGAGATTTCAGCCCAAAGCCACTTATTCACTATGATTGGATAGAAACTAGCTGAATACACAACAGAGCCACCTAGCCCCATCACACCAACAGGTCCCCAGCGTCTCAGGCTGTAGAACTGAATGGGACTTTTGTAAAGCTGTATGGGGAAAGCCACAGTCACCAGTTCCAGCTCTTCAGTAAAGTGCTGGTTAATTACAACTTCAGGAGCCCTTAATCAAATTTCACCTTACACCCTTCTCTAGCCAAACTGAGAAAAATAATCATGGGGTGGAATCAGTGGGAAATCTCTGGCAACCTGAGTAATCAGAGTAGATCAAATCCCCCAAGGAATGACAAAGGAGACACAACAAAAGATCCCATTTATAAACAAATGGCTAAGATGTCAGAAATCAAGTTCAGAATTTGGATGGTGAATAAGACTAATAGAATGGAAGTAAAGTTGGAATTAGAAATTCAAGGAGTAATTCAAAAGTTGTCTCAAGAAGTCAATGAATTCAAAGACAAAATATCCAAAGATTTTGAACATTGATGCAAGAAATTTCAGCCCTCAAAGATCCGAGAAATATAGTAGAATCCCTTATAACAGAATGGAGCAGGCAGAAGAAAGGATCTCTGACATGGAAGACCAAGCTCTTGAATGTTACATGTTCAAAGAGGCAGAGAGGTGGAGAGCAAAAATGGATTACTCCCTGAGAGAGGTATGGGACCACTTCAAAAGAGCAAACATTTGCCATATAGGAATTTCTAAAGGAGAAGATGTTCCCAAAGGCACAGATTCTCTACTCCAAGATATAATAGAGGAGAATTTCCCAAGCATGGAAAGAGATACTGAAATTCAGATAGCAGACAGTTTCAGAACCCCAGCCCAACTCAATCCAAATAAAGCATCTCCTAGACACATTGTAATTAACTTTGCCAAAGTTAACATGAAGGAGAAAATTCTGCAAGCAGCCAGATGTAAGAAAATCATGACTTACAAGGGGACTCTTAGCTGAAATTTTTCAAGCCAGAATAGGATGATCATTGACCTTCAATCTCCTGAAATAAAACAACTTCCCACCCATGATCCTATAACCAGCTAAACTGAGTTTCATCTGTGATGAAATCAAATACACAATGAGATACACATGTTGGAGAAATTTACCATAACTAAACCAGCTCTCCAGGATATTCTCAGACCCATCCTCCACAATGACCAGCACAATGCTTACAAATGTCCACTGGACTTTTGAAAAAATTGACACCTAAAACACTACCAGGTTTATCAATTCTCTCAATTAACATAAATGCTTTAAATTATCCTCTAAAGAGGATGGCTGACTTGATACATAAACTCAGACCAGATATCTGCTGAATACAAGAATCTCATCTTACATTAAACCAGTGATTTTCAACCTTCCTAATGTATTTTTATTGTTAAAAAGGGGTTGAGACCCACAGGTTGAGAACTGCTGCCTTAAAGGATAAAAATAGAGTCAGGGTGAAGGGATGGTCATCTATAAAACAAATAAATGGAAATCAGAAAAAAGCAGGGGTTGCAATTTTGTTCACAGACACAATATGCTTAAAACCAACAAAGGTAATGAAAGATAAGGATAGTTACTACATATTTGTTAAGGGATACACTCAACATAAAGAGATTTCAATTTTTTTATTAAATCATAAAGAGGTAGATCATGTATATATTAATGTATTTATGGGGTACAATGTGCTCATTTCATATGCAATTTGGAATGCTGACATCATACTGATTAATATATCCCTCCCCTCATTTACTTAATTATTGTGTGAAGACATTGATACTCTATAGTTAATAGGTCCAACATGTACCCCTGCAATATGCACCACAGGTGTGATATGTTGGCATTGATGTGGATAAAAGGTAACACTTCTGCACTGCTAATGAGAATGCAAGCTAATATGGCCCTTTTGAAAAGAAATATGGAGAATACTCAGGGAACTAAAAGTAGACATGCTGTTCAATCCTGCAATTCCTCTACCAGTAATATATCCAAAAGACCAAAAATCACTTTATAACAAATATATTTCCACCAGATTATTCATTGAAGCTCAATTCATAATAGCCAAGTCATGGAAGAAGCCTAAGTACCCATCAACCCATGAATGGATTAATAAATTGTGGTATATGTATACCATGGAATATTATGCAGCCTTAAAAAAGATGAAGACTTTACCTCTTTCATGTTTACATGGATGGAGCTGGAACATATCCTACTTAGTAAAGTATCTCAAGAAAGGAAGAAAAAGTATCCAATATACTCAGTACTACTATGAAACCAATTAACAATCCCTCACATTTTCATATTAGATTTCAATTATTAACATTTATGCACCCATCCAGAATGCTCATCAATTTATAAAGTACACCCTAACATAAATGAATGATTTGATATTCTCCAGCATCATAATAGTTGGAGATTTTACCACACCTTTGGCAGTGTTGGATTGATCCTCCAAGAATAAACTAAGCAAAGAAATTTTAGACTTAAACCTTACCCTAGAACAAATGGATTTAACAGACATCTACAGAACATTTCATCCCAACAATACTGAATACACATTCTTCTCATCATCCCGTGGAAATTCCTCCAAAAATTGAGCATATCTAAGGTCACAAGTCTAACCCCAGCAAATGTAAAAGAATAGAAATTATTCCTTGTTGTCTCGGACCATCACATAATTAAAGTTGAACTCAATAGCTCAGGAGTCTTCATACTCCTACAAAGACATGAAACCTAAATAATCTTATGCTGAATGATAGCTGAGTTGTAGATAAGATTAAGAAGGAAATTACCAAATTTTTGGAACAAAAAAATAATGAAGATATGAATTATCAGAACCTGTGGGATACTGCAAAGGCAGTCCTAAGAGGGAAATTTATAGCATTGCAAGCCTTCTCAAGAGAATGGAATAAGAGAAAGTCAACAATTTAATGGGCCATATCAAGCAACTGGAAAAAGAATAACATTCCAACCTCAAAACCAGAAGAAGAAAAGAAATAACCAAAATTAGTGAAGAATTAAATGAAATTGAATGCCAAAGAATCATTCAAAAGATCAATGAATCAAAAAGTTGGTTTTTGAAAAGATTAACAAAATTGATAAAGCTTTGGCTAACCTAACCAGAAACAGAAAAATAAAACCCCTAATATCATCAATCAGAAATGACAAAGACAAAATAACAACAGGCTCCTCATAAATTCAAAAAATCCTTAATGTGAAAATCTGAAGGAAATAGACCAATACGTGGAAGCATGCCACCTTCCTAGACTCAGCCGGAAAGAATTGTAAATTTTGAATAGAACTATCTCAAGTACTGAAGTAGCATCAACTATACAAAATCTCCCAAAAAAGAAAAGTCCAGGACCAGATGGCTTCACATCAGAATTCTACCAAATCTTTAAAGAGGAACTAATACCTAGACTATATACCCTGATCCAAAACATAGAAAAAGAACTACTTCCCAACTCCTTCTATGAAGCAAATATTACCCTGATCCCCAAACCAGGAAAAGACCCAACAAGAAAAGAAAATTATAGACCAATATCCTTAATGAACATAGCTGCAAAAATATTCAATAAGATACAAGCAAACAGAACCCAGGAGTACATCTAACAAATTATACACCATTACCAAGTTGGTTTTATCCCAGGGTCTCCAGGTTGGTTCAACTTATGTAAATCTATAAATATAATACATCATATAAACAAAATAAAAAACAAAAACCATATGATTCTCTCAATTGATGCAGAAGAAGCTTTTGATAAGATCCAGCATCCTTTCATTCAGAACACTTAAGAAAATAGGTATACAAGGGACATTTCCTAACCTGATAGAAGCCATCTACAGCAAATCCACAGCCAAAATCATATTGAATGGAGTCAGTTGAAAATATTTCCACTCATATCAGGAACAAGGCAAGGATGTCCATTGATTCCACTGTTATTTAACATTATAATGGAAACCTTAGCCATCACAATCAGGCAAGAGAAGGTAATCAAGGGTATCCAAATAGGGTCAGAAGAGATTAAAATTTCACTCTTTGCAGATGATATGATTTTATACATTGAAAAATCCAGGGACTCAACTACAAAATTCTTAGAAGTGATCAAGGTATACAGTAGCATCTCAGGATACAAATCAATACTCACAAATCAATAGTCAAGCTTAAAAAATAGTCAAGGACTCTTCCTTTTACAGGAGTCACAAAGAAAATAAAATATTTGGGAATTTACTTAACAAAGGATGTGAAAGATCTCTATAAAGAGAACTATGAAACTCTGAGAAAAGAAATAGCTGAAGATGTTAACAAATGGAAAAACATACCATGTTCATGGCTGGCAAGAATCAACATTGTTAAAATGTCCATACTACCCAAAGCAATATGCAAATTTAATACAATCCCAATCAAAGCACCACTGTCATACTTTAAAGAACTGAAAAAAATAGTACTTCATTTTATGTGTAATCAGAAAAAACATTTAATAGCTAAGACATTACACAGAAATAAAATCAAATCGGGGGAATCATGCTACCAGACTTCTGACTATACTATAACTCTATAGTGATCAAAATAGCATGGTACTGGCACAAAAATAGAGAGGTAGATTTATGGAACAGAACAGAGAACCAAGAGATGAACCCAGACACTTATCATCATTTGATTTTTGATAAGCCTATCAAAAACATAAATTAAGGGAAAGATTCCTTACTTAACAAATGGTGCTGGGTGAATTGCCTAGAGACTTGTAGAAGACTGAAACTGGACCCACACCTTTCACCATTAACAAAAATTGACTCTCAATGAATAAAAGATTTAAACTTAAGACATGAAACTATAAAAATTCTTGCAGAGGGTGGCGCCTGTGGCTCAAAGGAGTAGGGTGCCAGCCCCATATGCTGGAGGTGGCAGGTTCAAACCCAGCTCCAGCCAAAACTGCAAAATAAATAAATAAATAAATAAATAAATAAAATTCTTGGAGAGGGTGCAGGGAAAACACGTGAAGAAATTGGCCTAGGAGAATACTTCATGAGGAGTACCCCCCAGGCAATTGAAGCAACACCAAAAATACATTACTGGGATGTGATCAAACTAAAAAGCTTCTGCATGGCCAAGAACACAATAAGTTAAGCAAGCGGACAGTCCTCAGAATGGGAGTATAAGTGAAAAGCCTATATGTCTTTGTCTCAGCCTTTCTGAG
>CAUYQV010110564.1:0-13295 GCA_963574575.1 Galagoides demidoff
CACTTTGTCACCCTTGGTAGAGTGCTATGGCATCACAGCAACCTCAAACTCTTGGGCTTAAGAGAGTCTCTTGCCTTGGCCTCCTGAGTAGCTGGGCCTATAGGTGCCTGCCACAACACCTGGCTATTTTTTTAGAGACGGAGTCTCCCTTTTGCTCAGAGTGGTCTTGAACCTGTGAGCTCAGGCAATCCACCCACCTTGGCCTCCCAAGTGCTGGGATTATAGGTGTGAGCCGCTGTACCAGGCCTCAAGCGATTCTCTTGCTTCAGCTTCCCAAGTAGCTGGGACTGTAGGTGCCTGCCATAATGCCCAGCTATTTTTAGAGATGAGGTCTTGCTCTTGCTCAGGCTGGTCTTGAACTCGTGAACTAAGGAGATCCACCCACCACAGCCTCCCAAAATTCTAGGATTACCTGTGTGAGCCACCGTGCACAGCCTTAAACCAAAGTTTCCATATCCAAAAAAAAAGAGATGGTATTGATATTCTGTTTAGTTAATTGTCTTTAATGGCTTTTTTTTTTTTTGGTTCATGCAGCTTTCAGTTCATTTGCCCTAAAAAGTCTCAAACCCCTCAGTTCTGATTTAAGTTAGCAGAGGACATTTGAGTATCTAATCCCCATGGGTAAAGATGAACTACCATGGAATTGAAAATCAAAGTGCAACCGGACCCTGGAACCCTTTGCTAGTACATGACATGGTAATTCAGTGCAGGGTTGAACCCCACCAGCTACTGAGTTCTTGGATGGTGTTGGTTTCAAATTGTATACAGCTCTGTATGTGCTTTTCATTCTGTATCCGTTCATCCCATGCCATTAATCTACGGTGATTATTATCCCGGGCTATGGAAGTTTCTTTTATATGTTTACATATCTTTTTATCCTCCAATCTCTTCAAAACATATTTACTTTTTTCCTTCCTTTCTTTTTCTTTTCTTTTCTTTTTTTTTTTGCAAAACAAAAAGTTTTCTTAAATGATGCTCCAAAAATTAAAGTGTTTAGTTCTCTGGGAAAGATCCACCAGCAATTAGGTAAAACTTCCATTAGGGTCCTGGCTCTTTCCAAACATTGGCCGTCTGGCACTCAAATGACCAGGCAAGAGGGAGCCTCTGCTGAGTAGGCCACCCTGTCGCTGGGTTGCGAGGCTCTGGTCACACGGTGAGGACCCCACTGTCTCGTTACAAACCCAAATTCTCTTCGGTACCCTGAGCTGTCTCCCATGTGATGGAGGGTGGCTGTGTACGCATGAGACCTGGCACGGCCTTCTCAGAAGTGAACCAGAGTCCAGGTTCCTGAGTTTATGGAGCTGGCTGCATTACACTTTGGGGCTGTGGTCTGCCCCTGTGGAACACTCTCCAGGGAGGCTAGTAAAGCCGACTGCTGGGCCCCTCACACGTAGTAGGTTTGGATGAGGTCAGCGAACTTGTGTATCCATCAGGCTCCCCGGCGATGCTGGCCGCGTTGTGGACCCCTGGTGTACACAGTGCACTGACAGGCTTTGTTTTCTGGCTGTAGTTTGTGTGTGTTGGTGGAAGCCCCTCCCGGATGAACGCCTTCATCAGGTACGTTGGTGCGCAGCTGGGCCTTGACCGACCGGGTGCAGAGTATCCCAACATCTGTGCAGGGACTGACCGCTACGCCATGTATAAAGTAGGACCGGTGCTGTCTGTCAGTGTGAGTACCTGCCCGGCACATGGGCTTGGTTTCTAGGCTCTGCAGCCCCTGCCCCCACCCCCACCCCTGCCCACTCAGACCGCTGCTCCCTCACACTTGTTTACTGCACATGGCTGGGAGCTAGGTGAGCCTGCAGTGGCCGGTATACAGGGATGAAAGAGACCCAGCCTCCTGCCCTCCAGGCTCCGTCTCCAGGGGCAACTAAGTACACAAAGCAGGGACACCCAGCTGTCTGCACAGTGTGAAGGTGGCAGGTGAGGGTGCCCAGGGCATACAGGAGACACGGGAAGGCCTTTCCTGTGAGGAGAGTCACAGACAAGTACCAGGCCTCAGGTTTCCTCTGCCACAGCACTGGGAATGTGTTACTTTATGATAGATTTTCATGTAGCTGTGGGAGGGAACACAGGAACGTCCAGTATTCCACCAAAGGAGTCTTCCCACTTTCTGATTTTAATTTCCTTTGTCAGCAATAGTATAAATGAAGGACTACAGAGTTTGGAGGGACACCCCTTCTGGCCAGACACTCTCCGCCTACCACGTCACTGGTTAGCTGAGGCCTCCAGTGATATCAACCACCTAGAAACACATCAGGCACCCAAATCATGGTTCAGTTACTGATAATTTATGGCAGCACCTCCTGTGTGTAAGACACCAGGACAGATTCTAAATGGGTTTACCTTTGCCATAGGACTTTGCCAAAGGAACAGCACATGGAAAGTGCTGAGGGCATCCAGGGAGCGCTGTCAAGAAGGATGTAACCCCGGGGGAGGCCTTTGAAGGGAAGGCCTAGGGGCAAGTGTACAGAGATGCTGAGACATGAGGCGCAGGTGGGAAAGTAGAGGGTCAGCGAGAGGCCCGGTGTCCAGTGGGCTAAGGGCCAGCTAGTTACTTAGTTTAACTGAAGCAGAAAGGGTAGAGAAAAAAGTGGAAAGAGGCACAAAGTGTGGGAGTGGAGTGGGAGTTTACGCAGGGCTCAGAGTGCCAGAAGGGGCTGCTTGTTTGTTACCCAGAGTGGTGGCTGGTGCGTCCCCAGCTGGGCCTCTGGTTCCTCAGCTGCCGCCTATTTGAAAAGCTGTGTGGATCAGATGGGGTCACCTTCTCTGTGACAGATTTGCATACACTTTTTAAGTTTCCCAAGTGTTAACAGTTTTAAAATTTATGTGTTAAGTTTCATCTTCCACAATGGGCATATTAGACTGAAGTATCCCAGTCAGAACACTGACGAAGGCACAGCTTTGGCTTAACGTTGCTGTTTCTCCCTGGTTCCAGCACGGTATGGGCATTCCTTCCATCTCCATCATGTTGCATGAACTCATCAAGCTGCTGTACCATGCCAGGTGCTCCGATGTCACTGTCATCCGCATTGGTACTTCCGGCGGGATAGGTAAGGTCTGCAGAGGGCCTCTGTGACCTGTGACCACACAAGGGACTGGAGCCTCCTGAGGCACCTCCAGCGTGGCATGGGACTGGGGACACAGAGTTTCTTCCTTGGTTTTATTCAAGCAGCACTTTTTAACAGGAAGCATGAAAGGAAGCTTGTTTTGTTACTTTTCCCAGCTGGCACCCCAGAAACAGGTGCAGGCAGGCCCCGTGCCGTGCACGCATAGAGGCTCATTCTTGAGGGGCTGTTGGCACTGGGCCTTCTTGTTTGCTTGATTCTCTCTGTTTACTCTTTCTAATCCCCCTTCTTCTTTCTCTCCTTCCCTTTGCTCACTTCTCCTCCTCCCTGTTCCTGCAAGGATTTGGAGCACCTTATGAGAACCTACGGGAAAATCACAGGGGGGAACAGAGAGGTGGAATACAGAACCAAGATAAGTGTGCTTAAATCAGCCCCAAATTTCCCAGTCAATGTGTGTTTTAAAAAACAAAGATGGTAAAGAATAGGATTTAATGAGAAAATGAAATGCTGAAATATAGTTGATTTATAAGGAAAAGTCTATTGGGCAAATTTGTTTTGTTTTGCTTTTTTTGAGACAGAGTCTTACCCTGTTCGCCTGGGTAGAGTGCTGTGGCATCACAGCTCATAGCAACCGCAGACTCCTGAGCTCAAGTCATCCTCTTGTCTCAGCCTCCAAGTAGCTGGGACTATAGGCACCCACCACAATGCCCGGCTAGTTTTTCTATTTTTAGTAGAGACAGGGTCTCCCTCTTGCTCAGGCTGATCAGGAACTCCTGAGCTTAAGCAATCTACCCATCTTGGCCTCCCAGAGTGCTAGGATTACAGTCGCCAGCTCTGTGCCTGGTGGCAGATTTGTTTTAAATAAATTGTCCTACTCTCTGGGGTTCTAACTCTGTGCTAGTTTTTCTGCTTCGAACTGAGTTTCAACAATTCTTACACCCACTGAGGTGCTTGGAAAAGGCGGCATTTGCCTTAGAGCAAGTTTAGGCTGGGTGTTAGTGGCCAGAACTGTGTGTAATTCTGAAATTTAGAAAGGGGACTTGCTTTAAGAGTCCAAATCTTTTTAAAGTGTTATCTTATTTTTTTCTTTTGGTCATATAAAGAGAGATTGGTGTGTAAAATCTGTGTTTGCATGATCAGAATTCTGAGTTTAAAGAAATCATTCCCAGGATTGAATCTCCACTGCCATAAGCTAGATAATCAGCTATGTATGTCAGGCCTGGGTCTGCCAGCAACTCTAGAAAAATCGTTTTTGAGTTCTTGCTCAAAAGAAATTTTTAAAATCAATGATCATAGAGAATTGTAGAAGGAGTAGTATAGATTTTGAGTCTTCATAATTGCCCCATAAAGATGGAAAAACTGGCTGGAAAGCAAAACCCAGCACCTCTGGGCCCCACTGATAGAAGAATATGAAACTGTGTCCCTGCTGATCCCGAAATGTGTACAGGTCGGGGAAGGCAGTGGCAGGATCTGGGCTATGTCAGCAGCTGCCTGGGAGGAAGCTCAGTGCAGTGGAAAGACCTGAGGTCAGAAGTTCAGGAAGCCAGCGGGTATGTCTGGGAAGGCGCAGGGACACAGACCAGCAGCCAGCACAGGAGGGGTGTGCAGTGGGAGGGTGACACTGGACTCCCAGTGGGCACGGACACTCCAGGCCTGTGCACTCATCAGGATCTTGGCCCTGTTTCCCTTCAGCTCCAGCCTCAGTGCTGGAAGAAGCCCCTTAGAGGATGCTTTGAATTGCCCAGAACAGGGAAGGCAGCCAGGGAAAGAGGAAGTTCAGGTAAATGTGGGTGTGAAGTGACACAGCTGGGGGTCTTAGTGGTCAGCCACGCATTGTGTGTTTCACAGAAACACCTAACATGAGAGCTCTAGAAAAGATTGTCTGACTTCTTGTTCCTTCCTGTAGGTTTATTAAAACTAATTTTGCATTAAAATAGATACCAGGAAAGTATTGCAGTTATCTTAGTTTGATCCAGCTGCTACAACAGCAAAACCCACTATAGACTGGTTGGCTTTTCTCACGGTCTGGGGGCTCAAAGCCCAAGGTCAAGCAGATTCAGTGTCTAGCAATGGCCATCTTCCTAACTGTGTCCTCATTATGGCAGAAGGGATGAAGGGTCTCTTCCGGGCCTCCTCTGTATGGTCACCAAATCCCATTCACAGACCTGATCACCTCCTTGAGGCCCATCTCTTAATACCACTGCTTTGGGGATGAGGATTTCATTTAACATACAGATTTGGGGGGAACACAAACATTCAGAGCAATAGTCAAATTACATGTAAATTATGAGACAAAAGAATAAGGAGCAGAATAACGTCCCTATTCCAGGAATCTATGTCCAACAAACAGTGAGCTGTAACTAACAGTCCCAGAGGAACGCGGGGTTGCCTGGGAGCTGGTGATGGCTAAGCTGGGCTTGGGTATGTGGCAGTTTGTTGTCTTTGTCCAGTTTGCTTGTTGCCTGTTTACTTTCCAAGTATTTGCTTGAAATCTTAATAAGAAGCTGCAAAACAGGGAGCAATTAAACACATGGTGACCTGTTTGACAGTGACAAATAGTGACCGGAGACACAGGATGGGGAGGTTCCTGGCAACTTTAATTTTTTTCCACTTTTCCCTTCCACAGTGTTTGCAATGATCATGTGTTAATTCGTTTTATAGCCTGAAAAGAACTGTTAATGGGAAAATGGATCATTGTGCTTTTTTTGGAACAATAAAAAAAGCCTCCGCGTTTTGGCGTATTGGTGGGTTGACTGCTGCTCCCCACGAGCCCTGCTGCACAGTCGCGACCTCTGCTGCTTTCTCCAGGTCTGGAGCCCGGCTCCGTGGTCATAACCCGGCAGGCCGTGGACGCCTGCTTCAAGCCGGAGTTTGAGCAGATCGTCCTGGGGAAGCGGGTGGTCCGCAGCACAGACCTGGACGAGCAGCTGGTGCAGGAGCTGATGCAGTGTTCTGCGGACCTCAGCGAGTTCGCCACGGTGGTGGGAAACACCATGTGCACCCTGGACTTCTATGAAGGTGAGACTGGGCATGAGCCCGCCTCCCCCGCGGGCTGTCATCCGCACAGCTCCTCTGCGCCCGTGGTTACCACAGCCTGCTTGAATGGACAGGCAGGACCTCAATGGGTCTCCCCCGTCCCTGTGTCCTGGTCGGTAGCATGGTGCCCTGTACGGTAGGAGCTTCTATGCGCATGCGGTTCTTATGTCTCTGTGTCTGTGCTTTAGGGCAAGGCCGACTGGATGGTGCTTTCTGCTCCTACACTGAGAAGGACAAGCAGGCGTACCTGCGGGCAGCCTACGAGGCCGGCATCCGGAACATCGAGATGGAGTCCTCCGTGTTCGCAGCCATGTGCAGCGCCTGTGGCCTCCGAGGTGGGTGGTGTCAGCTGGCCTCAGCCCCTGAATCCCTCTCCGCTCTGCTGGCTCAGCCTGGAGCCCCTCCCAGGGCCCTTCCTCTCAGGGCACCCAATACCAGTTTCTGGCTCTGGACACCCTGCCTCACGTCAGTTTCTGTGCTCAGTGTCCTTTGGTCGCCTCACAGCAAATGCGCGATCCTCATGGTCTGTGCTGTGCCTCCCCCTGCTGCTGAGTGGGGTGGGAAAGATGATGGAGACCAGCTCCCTGAGGTCAGGGGCCCACCTGAGGTCAAGGTCGCCCCCTGAGGTCAGGGGCGCCACCTGGCAGGACTGCCTCCAGCCCTGTAGAGAACTCAGCTTTCAAAGCTCTTGGTTCCCTCAACTGTGGTGAATCCACCCCCAAGTTGCTCACCCCCTTCAGGGCCAGGGTTACCTTGCTGAGTCCCTGCATGTGTCACCTCAGCGATAATACACCTTTTAAGGCAGTACAGGGCAGTGTTGAGCTGGTCTTGGAACTGGCCCGAGAGTTTCTTTTGGAAGACAAAGGAAGAAGAGAATAAGAGGACAGGGCAGGGAGGTATCAGAGAGGAAGGCGGAACCTTCTGAGTGCCTGGACCCAGCACCTGCCCCCTTAATAGCCCCATTGACTGACCCCCCCAGCCTGTTTCCTGAAGGGGGGCAGAACGGCTCCCCAAGAGCTTTCTGGTCCTTTCGTCTCTGGGGACTGTCAGGGATCTGGAACTTTGCTCTGATGTGGTCTTTGCTCTGGGCAGCGGCAGTCGTGTGTGTCACCCTCCTGGACCGCCTGGAAGGGGACCAGATCACCAGTCCTCATGAGGTGCTGTCTGAGTACCAGCAGAGGCCACAGCGGCTGGTGGGCTACTTCATCAAGAAGAGCCTGGGCAAGGCCCAGATCCCGACCGGAGCCTCCTGAGACAAGCTACCGTGATGATGTGCCAATAAACTCTTGCCAAAGCCTCCGTTTGTGTGAGTCTGTGTACTCTTTACGTAGGAATCTTGAAAATTAGGTTGCAGTTGAGGCAGAGAATTGTGGAGTTTTTTGTTTTAAGCTTCATGGGGACATTTTCAGCTACTTTAGCCTTATTCGCGGGTTTCTTCAAGAAGATTCTGTTAAATATTTGAACAATTTCTAGGGAAATTTTTAAGCCTTTTGAATTCTCATAGTGGTCAGGTTTTTTTTTTTGTTGTTGTTTTTTTTGAGAAAGAGTCTCACAATGTCCCCCTTGGTAGAGTGCTGTGGTGTCACAGCTCACAGCAACCTCCAACTCTTGGGCTTAAGTGATTCTCTTGCCTCAGCCTCCCAAGTAGCTGGTACTACAGGCATCTACCACAACGTTTGGCTATTTTTTGTTGCAGTTGTTATTGTTTAGCTGCCCCGTGCTGGGTTTGAACCCACCAGCCTTGGTGTATGTGGCTAGTGCTGTAACCATTGTTTAATGGGCCCTGAGCCAGTAGTCAGATTTTATGTCATGAATTAAGAAATCTGATAATAGTGCCAGAAGACTCATTTCCTAAGGCATTTAAAAAAATTCTGTATTATAAATGAGAGACACCTGAAAACCAAAGCAGCAGGTAGCCGTGTTTGAGAAATAAGTGCATGCCTGAATATACCCATGTAAACAATTTCCAGGTTGTATTCAGAAAACTCTGGAACCTTCTGCATCAGCTTAATCAGTTCTCCTGTCCATTCTCCCACTGCTCGTGCCAGAGGGATTGTGATCTAAGTACCTGGACCAGAACGATATACCTGTGTTCAAGATGGGCTGTCCTGTGGCACCTGCCCTGGCTTGCTGACCTCACAGCTCTTCCTGACCTTCTGCTGACACTCCTAGACACCAAGTTCTTGGCTTCGGTGTGTGGTTACTCTTTGAAAAGGAGGTTGGGCAGATGGGGGCAAATCCAGGGTGCAGGGTGTTCTTTTGTCTGGGGTGAATCTGGCAGCAGCCACTTATTGGACAGACTTGGGTTCCCCAACCTAGGACAGTTGGGTCTTGGGGTGTTGCTGGCTCCTGGGTCCCCTTTGTTCTCAATTCTACAAATGTGGCCCCTTTCCCATATGGAATTCTATTTCCTGTAATTGGGATGGGTTGATTTCCTGGTGGTCACCGAGCACACTTGGGAGCTTTGCTTTGCAGTTTGTTGTGTGGCTTCGAGGGAAGCAGGGATTTTGTGGGGACCTTGGTGTGGATGTGTGGGGTCTACACACTCCCTGAAAGCCCCTTTCCTGTCATCCAGAGATTTGCCCAGTGTTGGAATATATTTACCATGTACTGAGCCCACGCACCCTTCTAGGTGCTGAGAGCAAAAGACACCCCACCCAGGATCAAAAACTCTTCTGTCCACCTTCTCAAACTCTAGGGGCCATAAAATAAACCTGGTCAGGGTGGAGAGAGAGTCACCTTTTGTTTCTCCCTCAGCACTCCCGGGGCCCTTATTTGAGGCTGCCTGTCCATGCACCTGGGGCAGTCCGATAAAGGCCAGTGGTCCTGGCAGCGTGAGCTGCAGTGCTGGACTTGTGTCCCTTTGCCTCAGGGCACTGTTGAGTGTTCCTGTCTGTCTCCCAAGTTCCTAAATGTCCTTGACTTCAACTGGATATTGTTATGCTCCTTTGGGTGTGTGACCCAATGTAGGTCAGTCTCCCCAGGGCCTGTGGTACAGCCCGTGCAACCCCCATGTCCTGAGTGAAGGCCAGCATGCCTGTGAGCACAGGCTTGCCTGATCAGCCGGCCCACCCGGGTTGGCAGGCCAGGGGCTGTGTGGACAATGCAGGCAGGGCTCTTAACCCCAGCCTGCGGGGGCTCACAAACTAGTTCTTTATACATCTCAACCCATGCCAGTGTGGCTGGGTGGGTCCCCCTGCCAGGTTGTGGAGGACATCTTTGATAAAGTAAAGAAAAAAAGTGCAGAAACAGTTGACTTGTTAGCAGACAGGATTGAAGGCTAAAGGGGAGGCTTCTGTTAGCCAGAGAAGGACTCCTGCCTCTCTTAGGTGTCTGGAGGGGTAGGGGGCATCCCGGAACCTGTGGACTGTGCTAGCTTCCCCTGGGGTGAGGCAGGGAATGGCTTCCTGTGATGTGATGTACAACCTCTGGAGTTGGCCCCTCACCCCCCCTGCTGGCTGTGCCAGGTAGGGCAGGTCACTGACCCCTGGAGGATCTCCGGTAATGTGTGAAGGGTAATGTCTGGGTGATGTCCTTGAGTGACAGTGCCTGATGTTGGGGAAGTGTCAGCCGAACAACAGACCTCCTTGTGATGGGTAGACACAATGACTTACTCCTGTGACATCCAGACTTGTTGGTTTAGTTTGGCTACTGAGATATCTCTGGAGCTGACCCTGTAAATGCTCTCAAACAAATGCTGCCTGAATTCCTACTGAGGACCGGGTCCCTCCACCATCCTACCCTGGTCACTCTGATTTTTGGGCCATCTGCCGCCTTGTCACTGGGCCTGGCCCGCTGTGCGTCCTCTTCCTGCTGCCACCTGGGCTCCAGCGCCCTCCTGCATTTCAGCACTGACAGGAAGAAAAGGAAACCTCGGTACCAACATGGTTCACTTTTCAGTGTTTTCAGGAGGGCAGAGAACTGGGAACTTGGGTTGGTTCTGATGGAGCTAATTATCCCCGAGTTTGAAGCCTGCTGATGAGTCACGCCACTGTTCTTCCGGTGCTGTGCTCAGAATGGCATCCACGAAAGTGAAAGTCGAACTGTAAAAGCTGTGACACTTTGTAAATTGGAAACTAAGAATGTCACTAGGGAGCTATTGAAGAGTTCACCACGGGGAGCGGGTCACAGTCTCACTCACATAGCTTGTGCTTTGACGTGGCGTAGACGGGCGCCCTGCCTATCCTGCTGGCCCTCCCCGCCACTGCCTGCTCCTGCCGCTTCCTCCAGTCCAGCTTCACACCCACAGTAATGCCATGCTGACCAGAAACAAGGAGAAGTGTGGTCTGCCTTTATAAATGACAGAAGGGAAAACGAAATATTTTAGAAGATTCAAAATGTGTCTTCATACCTGTTTCATTAATCCTAGCAGTGAGCCATGTGTTAAGGCCAGGCATTTATTCCTGGGACCTGGTGGTTCCACTCCTGCTCCTAAGCCTTCATGAGAGTGCTGTGTGACCCAGGAGATGTGGACAATAGTGTTCATAGAGCCAATGTCTTCAACAGCAAAAGCTGCAAGCCCCCAAATATCCATGTGCCAGAGAACAGATCCACACCACTCCACGTGAGCAGACAGCGCAGTACAGTGAAAACATGCAAACGGCTCCTCCGTCAGTGCAGAACAGCTGCACAGGTAACATTTCAAATGAAAAGCACTAATTGTAGAATACTACATGAAACAAGGCTTCGTTTATATGAAGTTAAATAGGCAATGCTAAATAGCATCTTGTTTGAAAATATGTACACTGTACAGCAAGACTAGGGGGAAAAACCCACCAGAAATTGAGCACCCCAGAGCTCAAGGCAGGAATCCCCTCCATGGGGGAGGCCAGGTGCATTTGGTGGGAGGGGAGCCCTCCTGGGCACTGGTGATGTGCTGTTTCCCAAGTTAGACTTTGTGCATTTGGGCATCCGGTTTCTGATTCACCTTACTCATACTTAAATACTCCTTAGTACATATGCAACAGTTAATAAACTGTCATCACATTTATCACAGCCTGCGCATTAAGCTTAATAAGAAAGCAGTGCTAAAAAAAATTAAGAAATAAAGCAGTGCTGGCGTAGGAAACATTTCTGCTGTGCCTGATATTTTTTCAGTTACCAAATACAGTAGAACCTCCATAGCTGACCCCTCCCTACGTAGACCACTTCCTTAAGCTGACCCAATTTTCCTAGATGGTACACGCACCTCACGTACAAACACCTAGTTCCTTACGTTGACCACCTCTGTATGTTGTCCTTGTTATAGCCCTTTGGGGAGTCAACTTTGAGATTGACTGTTCATGAAGGACAGAGATTCCTGACCAATTTAAGTAGTGCGATAAGCTCTGCAGAGGTGAGCTCTTGCTAATAACTGGTGTTTATTAAGCAATTGCTGTAGGGGACCTCCCTCATGTAGAACTTCCATGAATGGTCCTGCCTGAGGCTGTCCCCAAATCTTATTATGCTCCAATGCCAGGTGAGTTCCCTGAGGCTTGGCGCACCATCCAAGAGAGGGTTTGGACTATGCCTCAGCAGCATGTTCTTTACATACAGGCAGGCAGTACACACCTGTGTGTGCTTGTGCACATGTGTACACACGTGCATACAACAGGCATATAGAAGTTTACTTACTAGGAAAAGGACAGCACTTGGTTCTCTCTACTTCATAGGGAAAGGCAAATGCAGGCACAAATCCCAGTTCTTTGTTCCATTTATTTATTAATTTTTTTTTTTTTTTGAGACAGAGCCTCACGCTGTTGCCCTGGGTAGAGTGCTGTGGCATCACAGCTCACAGCAACCTCCAACTGGCTCAAGCAAGTCTCCTGCCTCCACCTCCCAAGCAGCTGGGACTATAGGCACCCAACACAATGCCTGGCTATTATTTGGTTGCAGTTGTCATTGTTTTTTGGTGGGCCCAGGCTGGATTCGAACCCGCCAGCTTAGGTGTATGTGGCTGGCACCTTAGCTGCTTGAGCCACAGGCGCCGAGCCTTCCTTTTTATTTAATTTTTTAGGAGACAGCATCTCACTTTGTCTCCCTGGCTGGAGTACAGAGGCACAATCACAGCTCACTGTCGACATTGAACTCCCAAAGGCCTAGGGGATCCTCCTGTCTCAGCCTTCCTAGTAGCTAGGACTATAGGTGTGCACCACCATGCCCATTAATTTTTTAGAGATGGGGTGTCACTGCTGGGCTTGAACTCTTGGCCTTCAAGTGATCCTCCCCCTTAGGACTGCAGGTGTGAGCCACAGCGTCCAGCCTTCAGTGCGTTTACATCATTCTAGCGTAGTCAGGGCCGCTGGGGTGGCAGCCACAGGTAGTTTTTCCTTTCAGGGTGTCCTTCAGTGAGTGTTTTGTTGAAAGAAAATTTAAAAAAGGGGGGAAGAACATGACTGTTACACAGATATAAAATGAACATGTGTGTTATGGAAATAAAAAGATCCTGCCCATGGAAGACTGTTGTGAGCTAAACAGTGGAGAGAAAGCTCAAGGGGTCATCAGTGAACAGAATCAGGTTGCAGGTATGTGTGGAGCTGACGTGTGGGCAGAATCTCACTCTCCCACGGGGAGAGGAAGAGTGAGGGGACTTGTGCACCTTTGGGGTGCTTGGATGCCTTTGTAACCGTTCACTACATGCCTCCTGAGGATGCTTGAATTTTTCTGGTTACGTGTTCCCGGCCCTAGGGGCAGGGGCCCTTAACCTTGCATTATATCAGCAAAAGCTCTCACCAGGCTGTTCTGTAGACACCCTAAGGAGGTGGGGGGGAAACTTCCTCCTTCAAGAAAAGTTCATCCTTCTACCACCACATAGTTAAAGGCCCTATTTCACTCACAATGAGGGAAGCTATGATCAGTCCACAGGAGCAGTCAGAGCAGCAGGAGCCCAGGCTGAGCGAGGAGGAGTGACAGGCAGATGGAGGCGGAGCCCACATTTCCCGAGGGTACCAGAGGGTCTGCTGAGCTTCTACAAGCAGGACAGAACCAACATGCTATGGACAAAACTGTTCATCAATTGCTCGCTGTGGTCTATGATTTCTGGGATTGTAAATAGGTCTGATGGAACCAGAGCCAGAGCCTCGGAGGGCTCCTGCAGGCTGGCAGGGCCACGTTCTCCATGGCACCCGGGATTCTCGCCCGCATCCTGGGGCTGGAGGCGGGAGGACTCAGAGGTGCTGGTGGCCAATTAACAGGCCTTTCTTTTATATATAT
>CAUYQV010110566.1:0-32456 GCA_963574575.1 Galagoides demidoff
ATCCCCGTGGGTAAAGTGCCATGGCATCACAGCTCATAGCAACCTCCAACTCCTGGGCTCAAGCGAGTCTCCTGCCTCCGCCTCCCAAGTAGCTGGGACCACAGGCGCCCTCCACAACACCCGGCCATTTTTTGGTTGCAGCCATCATTGTTGTTTGGCTGGCCCGGGCTGGGGATTTGAACCCGCCACCTTAGGTGTACGTGGCTGGCGCCTTAGCCGATTGAACCACAGGCGCCAAGCCTCCATCTTTATTCTTTCTGTTCAACATTTCTATGATTGGGGTCCTTTGTAGTTCCATATTAGTTTTAGAATTAAAAAAATTTCTATGTAGAATGTCATTGTTTTTTGGAAGGGATTGCTTTGATTCCATGGATTGCTTTGGGTAGTATGGACATTTTAGCAATATTAATTCTTCTAATTCATCAATGCGGGATATATTTCAATTTATTTGTGTCTCTTTCTGTTTCTTTCATCAGTGTTTTATAATTTTTCATGTAGCAATTTTTCACCTTCTTGGTTAAATAGCCCTAAATATAGGGTCTGGCAGAAGTAACACCCTTTTGTGCCTGATTGTGATATTATTATGTTTCAGAATTACATGCAAATAATGCAAATTACAAATAATAGCACAAATAATGGCATAAATAAAACACCCCCCTTTTTTATAAGCTGCCAATTGATAGCACTCTTTTATTACAAAATTATAAGCATGTGATTCTGTAACATAACGAAACCACGCTTGAGCACAAAAGGGTGTTGCCTGTGCCGGACCCTGTGTTTTATCTCTTTTGTAGCTATTGTGTATGGGATTGTTTTCTTTTTCAGATGGCTTGCTGTTTTGTGCCCGACGCTGTGTTTTATCTCTTCTGTAGCTACTGTGTATGGGATTGTTTTCTTTTTCAGATAGCTTGCTTTTCGTATACGGAAACACTACTGACTTTTGTGTGTTGATTTTGTATCCTGCAGCTTTGCTAAATTTGTTTATTAGTTACAACAGTTTTTCAGTGGATTCTCTAAAATTTTCTATATAGTATAATGTAATGTTTTCCATAAATAGGGAAAATTTAACTTCTTTTTCTCCCAGTTTGGCTGCCCTTTATTTCTTCCACGTATCTAATTGATGTGGCAAGGTTTCCAGTAATATGTTGTATAGAGGTGACAAGAGGAGGCGTTGCTGCCTTGTTCTGGATCTTAAGAGAAAAAGCTTTCACGTTTTCCCCTCTGACTATCATGTTAGCTGTGGGTTGGTCAAATCAGACTTTCACCGTGTTTAGGCTCTTTCCTTCTATACCTAATTTTTTTGGGAGTTTTGTCTTTTATCATAAAGCAATTTTGAATTTTCTCAAATTTTTTTAATCTACTGAGATGACCATTTGGTTTTGCTCTGTAGCCTATTAATGTGATGTCATATTTATTGATCTGTATATGTTGAACTGTTCTTGCAAAAAAACATGCCATAAATTACTAGTAGCAGCTGGGTGTGGTGGCTCACGCCTGTAATCCTAGCACTCTGGGAGGTTGAGGCAGGAGGAGCGTTTGAGTTCAGGAGTTGGAGACTAGACTGAGCAAGAGTGAAACTCCCATCTCTACTAAAAATAGAAAAATTAGCCTGGTGGCTAATTTGGTGGTGTGGTGGGCACCTGTAGTCCCAGTTACTCAGGAAGCTGAGGAAGGGGGATTGCTTGAACCCCAGAGGAGTTTGAGGTTGCTGTGAGCAAGGATGATACCACAACCCTCAAGCCTGGGCAACAGAGTGAGACTCTGTCTCAGAAATAAAAATTGCAAAATATGGGAACACAGAGTAACCTAGGAGTGATGGGAAGGAAGTATAGTTTAAGCAGTTGTGTATGTGTGACATGGTAAGATCTGTATTTTTTTAAAATTTCCTATAGCATAACAGTGTACATTAATGCAATCATGAGGTACAGTGTGTTGTTTTCATATACATTTTGAAATACTCTCATCAAACTGGTTAACATAACCTTCATGTCATTTTCTTAGTTATTGAGTTAAAATGTTCATACTCTGCTTTTAGAAAGATTCACTTGTACCTTAAGGCTCTTGTTTCTATGGGAGTCTTTAAACTGGCAGATTATCAAACCAAAGTAGGAGTTGTCAAACTAGTCGTTGTCTGTATTTGTTTAAAAAAAAAAAAGTTTCATTGGAACACAGTCAAATCTATTGTTTTTTATTAAATATGGCTCCTTTTGTGCTACAATAATAGAACTGAATAGGCATGACAGAGACTCCCTGGTTCTTAAAGCCTAAAATATTGATTGGCTGGGCCTGTACAGATAGTGTTAGCCACCTGCTGGCCCAGGGCTGCTGGCAACCATTCTGCCATTATTGGCTGAGAGGTGAGAGGAGATAGAGAGTTGGCTGGCAGAAAAGTTAGGGTGTAGATGTGGAAAGGCTGAAGTTAAAGGTCAAGGGAAGGTGCTCAGGGATTGGGTAGAAAAGAGAAGAATCAATGCAGGGGTACAAGGAGCTGGCCAAGGAGGCAAGAGCTGTGGGGGCACTTTAGGCCTATCTAAGGTCCTGGGGTGAGTGTGGGGAGGTCTGAAGAGGTGAAGGGAGGGTGGGGTGGTGCAGAAGTCAAGGCTATCAAAGCTAGGCCCATCACGCACTCACCTTGTGACCTCAGGTCCCCCGATTCTCTCAGATTCGTCTGCGACCCTAGTGGAGGGAAGAGAGACAGTGTGTAATCTGGACATTGAGAGCCCTCCTCCCCCAACCCACTGCCTCTGGAACTTCCTGCAGCTACTGCCCCAGTCTCAGTCTCTCTTGCCAGCTTTATCTGGGCTGGGGAGTGCCAGGAGTTGGGATTTGACCTCCCTGTCCATCCCCAGAATGGGCTTGTCCTGAAATGGTTAGTGCAGGTTGTAGGAAGGATACTAAGAAATGTAGAAAATGAAAGAGAGGAGAGTGGGCAGACATATCCCTATACAGAAAAGTAGCCAGAGAGAAAGAGAGAGAGAAAGAGACGCGCGCGCGCACACGCACACACACACACACACACACACACACACACACACACTCAGATATGCATTCAGGCTTTGCTCTAATGACACACCCCTTGGGAGGCCTCCCCATCATCGAAAGCTGCACCCTCCCTGCCCCACACCCCTGATCCCATCCCCTGTTTTTTCTTCTTAGTGCTTGTTGCCACCAGACAGTCTAGGTTTTTCACTCATTTATTTTTTTAGTGTCTGGACAACGCTGGATCTGCCAAGGCAAAGATTTTACCCCAGGCCCCAGGGTGGTGCCAGGCACATTGATGCTCCATGAACAACAGTAGCAATTGATAAAAACAGCAAATTATTTATAATATAACTATAAAGCACTTTCCAAGGCAATATTTTAAGCTCAGTCCATGTCACCTCATTTAGTCCTCACAACCACCCTAGGAGGAAAGTGTTATTATCCCCATTTTATAGAAGAGGAAAGTGAGGCTCAGGGAGGTTGAGTGACTTGTTCAAGGTCACTCAGCAGAAATGGGATCAGGAGTGGTTCATTGAGTAAATGAGCCACCAGACCCCACACTCCCTATATTCAGTTCACATCCACAGAGCCTCTTCCCCAATGTCCCTACACACAGGCCAGACATGCAGTTAGGGAGGCAGAGCCAGAGAGAACAGAGTGTGGACAGGACTTACTGATCTTGGATCCCTGGGGCAGAGAGGCGCCCGAAACACAGCGGTTAGAGTTCTGCCGTTTAGAGGGATCGAGGGTAACCCTGCAGCGTGAGGGAGGTGAGGAGTGACAGGGGAGGAGAAGAAGGAAGCAGAGGAGGAAACATTAGGGTGCAGGAGGGAGAGCAGACAGAAGACAGGTTAGGCCCACCGGCACCCACCCTGCCCCACCCCCACAGTCCTGTGGAGCTCACCTTCGGGTCAGTTTGGAGGTCAGCTTGGTGAAGAGGTTGGTGGTGGGGCGTGGTCGCCCAGCGGGCAGGGGTGTGGCCTCATGGGCCAGTGTGGGAGAGGCAGGGGGACCATTCTGCACACTCCCACCACCCCCACCCCCTGCCCGCCGGTCCCGGACCTGGCCACCATGGAAGGTGCTGCGGATGGTGGAGCCTCGTGCCAGACGGCTCCGCTCCCCTGATGGGGGAGCCAGGCTGTGACTGGAAGGGGAGGCAGGGGGCACCCGTGGGGTGCCTGAGCTGCAGGCAGAGAAGGACAAGTCAAGGTGGAGCCCCAAGGCAGGCCAGGGCCCCAGTCCTGATTCTTCACTGTCCTGTCCTGAAACCAGAAACCCCAGCCAGCCTGGAGCTCAGAGACAGGGATGCCATGTACAGCTGTATAGGCTGTGTACTATACAAGCCTGGCATTATTTTACTGACTTTCCCCCCTTCTAGGTTACCAATCCTTCAAACTGTCCATTTTTCAAATTCTACTCTCTCCAAACTGTCTCCTACCCCAACTCTTCTCTCTACAAACTCAGCAACTGGATAGATTCATATAAATTTTATTTATTTTTTATTTTGAGACAGAGCCTTCAGCTGTCACCCTGCGTAGAGTGCCATGGCATCACAGTTCACAGCAACCTCCAACTCCTGGGCTCAAGCAATTCTCTTGCCTCTGCCTCCCAAGTAGCTGGGACTACAGGTACTTGCCACAATACCCGGCTATTTATTTTTGGTTGTGGCAGCTGTCACTGTTGTTTGGTGGGCCCAGGCTGGATTCGAACCCACCAGCTCTGGTGTATGTGGCTGGCGCCTTAGCCACTTGAGCCACAGGCACTGAGCCCAAAGAAATTTTTGGATGGAGATGCTAGCTGCCATCCAAATCTCAGGAACTAAATCAACACAACAAACATTCTGCTGTCTGAACTCCCATCATCCAAACTTGGGAAAAGGAATAAATATAAACGTCAAGGATAACCGTATTCATTATGACAATTTTTTGACCTGTGAAAATAAAGAGGATAGGACCCTTTTCTTAACTCTGTCAAAATGCTATGTGGGTCCTACTGGCCTGTTAGCCTTGTCCAGTCCCCTTGACCCTCCTAGTCCTTACAGAAGAGCAGACCTCAAATTTCTATCCTCCCAAAGGTGTCCCCCTAGGCCATCCTGGATCTCAGACTGTGGCAGAAGGCCTCCACTTGAGAGCAGACCTCAAATTTCTATCTTCCTAGGTGTCTCCCCCTAGTCCAGCCTGGATCTTAGAGGACACCATGACTGTGACAGAGGGCTGCCACTCAGCAGAGTCCATCTTCCTTACTCTTGGTAACCAAACCTAAGTATGAGCACTGTACATGGTTGCACAGCCAGGCACTACATTTCCCAGGCTCCCTTGCACCTAGGGATGTTGAGATAGTGATTCTCCAGCCAATGGGACACAAGCAGAGCGTTCTGTACCATTTCTGGGTCAGGTCTCTTAAAAAGAATGCCGTTTCCCCTATACTCTCTTTCCCTACTTCTCCATAGCTGGGAATTAGCAGCAACTAGTACAGTGGCCTCAGCCCCAGAGCGAAAGCTTCACACTGAGAATGACAGAATCAATCTGGGTCTGGATGGTCACGTCACAGAGGACTAAATTTCCGTCTTATTTAAACTACTGTAACTTGGGATCTCATCGTTATAGCAACTGAGTCTATGATCTAATTGATCCATTGTCTCTTGACTAGCACTGGGAGGTCATCTATTAAGTGGTTACAAATTCACACTCTGGAATCTTTATGCCTTGACTTATCAGTGTGGCTTTGGACAGGTTACTTAACCTCTGTGTCTCATTTCTTCAGCTATAAAATGGAGATGCCAGCATCTACCTCATAAGAGATGTTAGGAGCATTAGCCAGCTAATTAATATACACGGAGGCCTGGCATAGGTGGCTGCTTCATTAATGTTCACTAATATTATTATTATTTTTTAACCCCTCCAAAAGCACTCAGTTATTGAATGCCTACTATGTATCAGGCTTTGTGCCAGGTACAGGCCCTGGAGACAGACAGCATCAGCCACATTTTAGAGGAAGAAACAGAGATGCAGAGATTTGCCCAAAGCCATCCTGCCAGCACTGTGAGTGGAGGGGCCAAGATTAGAATTCAAAGTGAGAAGTCCTGGAATCATGACTGCCAACCCCTCCATTACCCTGCCATGCCAAACAGAAGCACCCGCCTCCATTCATTAGGTGCATCGCAGAGTGTCAGCTGCAAACGTGCCCTACAGTCCAGGTGGGTGGCAGTGTCCTCATGAAGCCGGCTTGCCCTACTCAGCACTTGAACTGTGATGTGAACCAATTCACTCCCTTTTCATGCACCAGACAGCCTGGACTGGTTTCCCTCCCTCGCCAGCTGGAAGAGACCTCACAGACTCAGGCAAACAGGGAGTCTGAGAACTAGCCAACCAGATGATGTTGAAGCTGTGACATTCTGGGGCTTCTCTTAAGTTCTAAAAATGGATCATTCAAAAACATCAACTCAAGTTCCCAAGGATAGTGGGAGGAGGCAGGGTAGACTGCTTTCCTGGTGCTGACGACTAATTAAGTGGGAATGATTTTCAGGGGGGTACAGGGGTCAATTCTGCCAAGGGAAGGGCAGACACACACACCCTCCAGCCCCCATAGTTCCTGCCCCTCAATGTCTATCATACTGAATCAAGCTGAGTTTCTGCTTGCCTCCCTCACCCCCGCCCCCACCCTGCTGCTACCCCCTCCATACCTGTTTTCTTTGCCATTTGGCAACAGTGAAGGGCGCTCAGCCCCCGGGCGCTCTGTGCATACATAGGTGTTCCTGCGGGCCATCATGCTGGGGGGGAGGTTGTTCTGTGGGAGACATGGCCAGAAGGGGGTTGAAGAAGTAAAGAGATCCCAACCCTTCCCCCTTGCCTTCTCTGCCCTCCCTCACAAGGAATGAGTCAGGGCCCCATGGGGGAACCGAATGAGCAGGAGATGGTGTAAAGGTCTCAAATACATGAAACATTCTCCAGTGAACCCAGCCATCCAGGAAGAGAGGGGAAACTGAGGGAGCTCAGGGAAGGTTCCAGGGGGTATCCTTGTCCTCAGCTCCTCCTCCACTAATACCCAGCCCTGGGAGGCATGGCTCAGCCACACCAAATATTTTATTAACATACCCGTTCACCCCACACTGTCTTCCCTCCTAGCCTTTAGACTGACTGCCTCACCTGTTAGAACATTCCTCCCACCTTTCCCCTTGACTCACTCCTACACATCTTTCAGGTGTCACTTCATAACATGTCCCCACCCTCAGCCCCTGGCTGAGTCAGGTGCCTCCATCACAGTGCTGTCAATGTCTGCCCCCTTGTGCATCCCCACCCCACACTGGACTGTAAGCTTTGTGAACATGGAGTATCAGGATCATGCTGCCTCCCTTCCAAATGTGTTGGGAAGAGATTCTTCCTTTTCTTTTCTCTGGAAGTTTGTATAAGATTGGTGTTATTTCTTCTTTAAGTATTTGGAAGAATACCACCAGTGGGAGCCATCTGAATATGGAATTTTCTTTATGGAGAAGGCTTTAAATTATGGATTTACTATCTTTAACATGAATATAAGACCATTTGGGTCTTCTATTTCTTTTTGTGTCAGTTTTGATAAACTGTTTTTTTAAAAAATGTCTATTTCATCTAAGTTGTCAAATTTATTGGCATAAAGTAGTTCCTAATATCAACTCTCTCTCTCTCTTTTTTTTTTTTTTAAGAGAAGGACTCCCAGCTCGGTGCCTGTAGCTCAAGCGGCTAAGGCGCCAGTCACATACACCAGAGCTGGTGGGTTCCAATCCAACCTGGGCCTGCCAAACAACAATGACAACTGGAACCAAAAAAATAGCAGGGCATTGTGGCGGGCGCCTGTAGTCCTAGCTACTTGGGAGGCTAAGGCAAGAGAATCGCTTAAGCGCAGGAGTTTGAGGTTGCTGTGAGCTGTGATGTCATGGCACTCTACCCAGGGCAACAGCTTGAGTAGAGCTCTGTCTCAAAAAAAAAAAAAAGGACTCTCATTGTGTTGCCCAGGCTGGAGTGCAGTAGATATTCACAGGCTTTGTCACCAGGCACTGCAGCCTGGAACTTCCTTCTCAGCCTCCTGAGTAGCTAGGACTACAGGTTTGTACCCACTGCGCCCAGCAATCATCCTACTAAACTTTTTTTTTTTTTTTTGAGACGGAGCCTCAAGCTATCCCCCTGGGCAGAGTGCCATGGCATCACAGCTCATAGCAACCTCCAACTCCTGGGCTCAAGCAAGTCTCCTGCCTCCGCCTCCCAAGTAGCTGGGACCACAGGTGCCCGCCACAACGCCTGGCCATTTTTTCTGGTTGCAGCTGTCATTGTTGTTTGGCAGGCCCAGGCTGGAGATTCGAACCTGCCACCTTAGGTGTACGTGGCTGGTGCCTTAGCTGATTGAGCCACAGGCGCTGAGCCGATACCACACTTCAAGTACATTAAGTGCCCTTCTTTTTCCACTAAAGAGGGCCTGTAATTTCTGGATGAACCTTGTTCTATCTCATGTGCCCAACTGCTGACTAGTTTGCCACTTAACAGCAACAACAAAAAAAGGAGAGAATACTTTCATTTTAAGCTGAGAACTAAGGAATAGCTGCAGGCAGCACTAAACATCCAGACATTACCAGCTGGGCCTCCTCGGCACATTTCTTCCTGACTTCCTTGAGCTGCTCCTCCAGCTGGGCTTTCTGCTCATCCAGTTCATCAAGGAGTTCCTGTACTTGTTGTTTCTGGGCCTGTAGTTTTTGCAGATTAGTATTCTCCCTCTGAACTTCATCTTGAAGATCCTAAAATACAACAAAATTAACATATGTATTTCCATTGGGAGCAGAGAAAGGTTAATAATTCAAAGTCCACCTTAAGAGACATAAAATCTTGTCTTACTGAGTATTTTGCGCAGATCCGTTAAAGTACTAACAACTCTAAATGCAACCTTTACTTGAGGACCTTCTTTCTAGAGTCCCGATTTAGATATTCAATTTGCTTACTCAAATCTGTCCTTGAGTATCTGATGGGCTTTTATAAAATGTTGAAAACAGAACTCCTGGCCTTTTCCTATCAGTCTACTTCAACCTCAATCTTCTTTGTTTCTCTGAATAAAAAACATGGCATCTTCTTTAAATCTTCCCTTTCTCTCCCATATTCAAAATATATTCCAAAACTGACTTCTTGTTTTTCAACCCGGGTCCTAGTCACTCTAATCTCTCTCCTGGATTGCTGCCTTCAAACTGGTATCCCTGTTTCTGCTCATGCTCTTTCTGTGTATTTTCAACACAGCAGTTACTGTTAAAAACGTGTATCAGATCATGTCATTCCTCCATACAAAACCCTGCACTGTAGCTGGTATGACGGGCACCTGCAGTCTCAGCTACTCGGGAGGCTGAGGCAAGAGCACTGCTTGAGCCCAGAAGCTTGAGGCTGTAGTGCACTAGGATGAGAACAGCCACTGCACTCCTGCCTGGGCAACATGGCAAGATTTCATCTCTAAAAAGAAAATACAAATAAATATAGAATAAAAACTTAAAAAAAAAAACAACAAAACTCTTGGCTCAGAGCCCATAGCACCGTGGTTATGGTGTCAGCCACATACACCGAGGGTGGAGGGTTCGAAAACAGCCCAGGCCAGCTAAACAACAATGACAACTGCAAGAAAAATAGCTAGACGTTGTGGTAGGCACCTGTGGTCCCAGCTACTTGGGAGGCTGAGGCAAGAGAATTGCTTAAGCCTAAGAGTTTCAGGTTGTTTTGAGCTGTGACACCATGGCACTCTACCAAGGGTGACATAATGAGACTCTGTCTCAAAACAAAACAAAACAAAAAAACCTTATATTGATTCTCCATCTAACTCATTTTAAAACGCAAAGTTCTGGGGCAGGTGCTGTGGCTCACATCTGTAATTCTAGCACTCTGGGAGGGTGAGGTAGGAAGATTGTTTGAGTTCAGGAGTTTGAGACCAGCCTGAACACAAGTGAAACAATGTCTCTACTAAAAATAGACAAACTAGCTGGGTGTGGTGGTATGCCTGTAGCCCCAGCTACTAGGGAGGGTGAAAGAGGAGGATTCCTTGAACCCAGGAGTTTAAGGTTGCTGTGAGCAAGGCTGATGCCATAGCACTCTAGCCTGAGCAACAGAGCAAAACTTTGCCTGCACAAACCAAAGTTCTGGCTATGCACAGTGGCTCATGCCTATAATCCCAGCACTTTGGGAGGTGTAGGCAGAAGAATTACCCAGAAGTTCAAGACCAGCCTGGGCAACATAGCAAGACCTTATCTCTAGAAAAAAAAATGGCCAGGTGTGGTGGCACGTACCTGTAGTCGCAGCTACTCAGGAGGCTTAACCAGGATTGCTTAAGCCTAGAAGTTCAAGGCTATAGTAAGCTATTCTCCTACAACTGCACACCAGCCTGGGTGACAGAGCAAGACCCTGACCAGCCCTTCCCTCAAATCCAACACCACAACCAAAGTCCTTATTTATAGTGGTCCCGCATGATCCCATCTCACAACTTCATTTCCTACTACCCTCTTCCTTGCTCAGTCTATCTTACCCACACTGGCCTCATTGCTATTCTTCAAACATGCCAGATATATACCCCACAGGATCCTTATTATCCCCTCTTCCTATAAAGTTATTTCCTTAGGTACCTACATGGAGACTCTTCATCAATCCTTCATCTCTCTCTTGTCTTTGCTCAACTGTTACCTTCTCAGTGAGGTGTTCCTACCATTACCATCACGTCCCCACATTAATCCTAATTCTGCCTCAAACATAGCATATAATTTATTTTCTATAACAGTAGTAGTGAGATAATTTCAACACATCACACAATTCACCCATTTAAAGTGTACAATTCAGGCTAGGTGTGGTGGCTCCCACGTGTAATACTAGCACCCTGAGAGGATGAGATGGGAGGATCCCTGGAATTCAGGAGTTTGAGACCAGGCTGAGCAAGAGTGAGACCCCATCTCTACTCCAAAGAAAAATCTAGGACTTCACATCCCTAATAATATCTAGTTTTCACAGTTGGATATAATTTTTTTTTTTTTGAGACAGAGTCTCACTATGTCATCCTTGGTAGAGTGCCATGGCATCACAGCTCACAGCAATGTGAAACTCCTGGGCTTAAGCAATTCTTTTGCCAAGGGGACTACAGGCGCCCACCAAAATGCCCAGCTATTTTTTGGTTGTAGTTGTCATTCATTGTTGTTTGGCGGGCCTGGGCTGGGTTAGAACATAATAGGTCCAGTGTATTATAGTATTGTATGTGGCTGGCACCCTAGCCGCTGAGCCACAGGCGCCAAGCCAATTGTGTTGTCTTTTATTACAAATCCAGTTAAGAATAATATAACTTACCTTAAAAGGGTCATATATAAAAAAAAAAAAAAGGGTCATATGACTATGACATGGTGCTAACTTTTAAAAACTGAATACAGAGCATCATAAATATAAAACCATTTATGTATATTCACAGAAAATATGGCAAAATGTTAACAATGGCTTTCTCTAAAAAGGTTTTTTCTTTTTTTGTTCTTTCCTGTATTTTACAAATTCATCATGAACCCATATTAATAAGCAGAAAATGTCAAGTTTGCTGTTTTTAATGTATTACATCTCTGGTGGTTTCATACCAATATAAAAATATTCTGATGTGACTAAATTTTTATGTAAGAACTACCAATAATAGAATCAATGTTGGTTTCCTTTAATAAACTGAACCATTTTTCAAAAAGAGTATTTTTGGTTAGCCACTTTAACACAACCTCAGAAGACAGGCTTACATAAGAGGAAAGCAAATCAACAAACCAATATAATATTTACTCATTCCTATCCTTTCTCTTCCAAGGAGCAAATGCATTTTTTTATTTCTTAGCTGCGGTAAAAATCCATATGGTGATACAAAAGTATAGGCCTTAAGGAAAATGTTACTGAGAAAATATCACATTAGTGAGAAACTAAGCTGGACAGATGTCCACATCAAGATTCATTACAATTGGCTCGGCGCCTGTGGCTCAATACACCTAAGGTGGTGGGTTCGAATCCCCAGCCCGGGCCCGCCAAACAACAATGATGGCTGCAACCAAAAAATGGCCGGGCGTCGTGGCAGGTGCCTGTGGTCCCAGCTACTTGGGAGGCGGAGGCAGGAGACTTGCTTGAGCCCAGGAGTTAGAGGTTGCTATGAGCTGTGATGCCATGGCACTCTACCCAAGGGGATAGCTTTAGGCTCCGTCTCAAAAAAAAAAAAGAAAAAAAGATTCATTACAATTAATGTTTCCATATGTCTATTTCTATTTTTTTTTGAGGCAGAGCCTTAAGGTGTCTCCCTTCACAGCTCACAGCAACCTTCGACTCCTGGGCTCAAGTGAGTCTCCTGCCTCAGCCTCCTGAGTAGCTGGGACCACAAGCGCCCGCCACAACGCCTGGCTATTTTTTGGTTGCAGCCATCATTGTTGTTTGATAGGCCCGGACTACATTCGAACCCGCCACTTTGGGTGTATGTGGCTGGCACCTTAGCCACTTGAGCCACAGGCACCAAGCCCGTATGTCTATTTCTAAATATGAAACAAGATCTACTCTGTAGCTAATCTAGACACAGAAGGGTCTTCCTTTCCAGTAAGCAGAGTTTAAAATTCTTAAAACTTCACAAACTCTCAAAATGAATAGATGCAAATGTACACGCTACATGGGTCAATACTAAAGTTTAGAGACAGACCGTGTCATGGCATATTATTTCACTTCCAAGAGTCACAATCAACAATGTCCTTCTGATTCACTTGTGCAATTTTTAACTTGCTCAGCTTATCGCTGTTCCTGCGAGGGCTTCATTTCTTTCCAGCTGCGTAGACTTTACATTTCTTGATTTTTGTGGGTCTCAAAACTTTCGAATAACAATCAAATTTCACTGCAGAATTACTTGTATGGTTATCACAATTATAATGCAATTTCTGTATCAATGTCACTATTTTGGAACAGATTGTTTATCCTCCATCTCATCCTCCACCATCTCCTTAAACTGGAGCAGTGGTAGATTCTCCTATCAAACAATGTCCTCCACTGAACTTGGTGGGATAATTTTTCTTTTATCTTATGGTGGAGCCCCTTTGTGAAAATCCTCTCCTGGACCAGTGCATGATGTCAACACTACCAAATGCCATCCCCTCCAGTGAGTGACTGAAGACACTGGCAGATGCTTTCCCAGTTCTGCTCTGTTTCCCCTAATCATGCTTCACTTGCCTACTGGCACCATCAACAGTAAAAGAAAGGAGTGTGACAGCAATTGGAGGATGGCAAGAATGAAGTGAACAAGACTAGTGCCAAGGTTTGTTTTAGAAAAATGACACATCAAGCCATATGCTAAGTTTCTTACCCAGGAATCGAGGGACACTTAAGCTGGGAATCTTGGCTTTATTTAAAAAGCAACTATAAGGTAAATGTCCTATTTTCTAGAAAACAAGTTACTAAAAATGATAAACTCACCCCCAATCCTTCTATATCCTATGAAGTACTATGGGATAGTCAAAATAAAATTTAAACAAAAACATAAAATTCTCAGACATATTAAAAACTTAATCCATGGCCAGGCACAGTGGCTCAATCCTGTAATCCTAGCACTCTGGGAGGCTGAGGCAGGAGTTTGATTGTTTGAGCTCGAGAGTATAAGACTAGCCTGAGCAAGAGCAACTAACTGGCATTGTGCAGGGCACTTGTAGTCCCAGCTATTTGGGAGACTGTCTCTTGAGCCCAAGAGTTTGAGGGTACTGTGAGCTGTGACTGCAGGGCACTCTATCCAGGGTAAAAGAGTACAATTCTTTTATCAAACAAAACAAAAAAACAACCTAGATTCATTTTAACAATCCAAGTCAGATTTACAACTAAAGATGTAACTTAAAAAATTAAACTTACGAAATATTAACACGAATGGTTGTATCTATTTCCTATTAATACAGAACAAAAGATAAATGAAAGAACACTAATTTATGAATTAAACACTTACTTAAAAAATGCAAAGCTAGAATATATACCAGAATACCAACACCAGAAGAATTATTAAAGAGAAGAAGGGGAATTTTAAGATTTGTTTGTTTGTTTTTGAGACAGTCTTCCTTGGTCACCCCAGGCAAAAGTGCAATGAATGGCATCATCATCGTAGAATTTTAAGTATTTAAGCAAATGCCAATTATCAAACATTTGATGTATATGGTAAAAAACTGATTTTTTAAAAAGATAGTGTTAATTATTTATTTAATTGATAAAAACCCCCAACTCTATAGACTAACCCTAAACTAGAAATAATGAGGTCCATTTGTTTTGTTGGACTAATATTCAAAATAGAAATTATAGGATTAGTCTTTTCTTTTTTTTTGAGACAGAGTCTCATTTTGTCACCCTTAGTAGGGAGCCATGGCGTCACAGCTCACAGCAACCTTAAACTCTTGGGCTCAAGCAATTCCCAAGCCTCAGCCTCCCAAGTAACTGGAGCTACAGGTGCCCACCACAATGCCTGGCTATTTTTAGAGATGGAGTCTCACTCTCAGGTTGGTCTTGAACCTGTGAAGTCAGGCAATCCACCCGCCTCAGCCTCTTAGAGTACTAGGATTACAGGTGTGAGCCACCTTGCCCAGCCTATAGGCTTATTCTTAATATAAAAACATATATCAGTTATAGACCAATAAGTCAAAGAATACAAAGGAATCCTAGGGTGGGTGTTAGAAAATCCCATTAAAACCTGCCTTTATTTCCTAACCATATGCTTCCCAATAGTTCTAAGGGGCATTTTGGCTAAGAAACAAATACTGAGCTCATGTATCTAATTTTATTTCCAACTAAGATAAGTCATCCTTCTTCATTTAAGGAAAAAAACAACTAAATGAATTAAAGAGAAAACATATTGTGAATTACTTGGAATTAACTGAATCTTTATTGATGAGGCATAAATAATTGGGAACCTCTTTTTCATGAGGGTAGTAGGAACAATATGAAAAGGTCTGACTCTTCATGAAACTTACTGTGCTCAGAATCCTTTCTGCTTCTAGGTTCTAGGTGTGTCTTGTTCTCTTATTAATTTCATGCACAAAAACAAAGTTTATGCATTTCTATTGTTAATACCTTCCTTAATTGCACCTGCATCTAATGTTACATTACCAAATATAGTGAAATATAGGATCCAAGGCCCAATTTCTAAGCTCAAGGAAGTCATAATATATGGCTGGAAGACACTGGAATCTACATACGTAAACAATTGACACTATAACGGTAACATATGGCACGTGCCCTATTAAGTGCATATATACTCCTTTGAAAGAGTTCCAACACAAGAAGACTGGTGTAGACTAAAGAGATAAAGAAGGAAAAGTATGAGAGAAGTGGTAGGATTTGAGCTGACTTTTAGACATGGGTGGAATTCACATAAATAAGGAGGTAGAGAACACTCTAGGTTATGACAACAAAAGGTATAGAAGTAGGAATAAGAAGAATATATATAAGGCGCCCAGTTCAAAGTCTGACAGTCAAAACTGAAGAATCTTTCTATTTCATCTTTTTCTCTATCCCCAATAAATCTATGAGGTATGACATCCTCCTATAATGGTGGCAGTAGATGACAGTAAAGATTTTCACATCTGCAAGTTGTGATACTAGTGGTTTACAAAGAAGGCAAGAGAGGGTAGGGTAAGCACTTACAATCTGACTTTAAAATTTTAGATGTTAGGTAATAAAGGTGGCAAGTGGTGAGGAAGAAAAACACTGACAGAAATAGCCAAGTTCAAACTTGAAGCCAGAGTCATTAAGACATACCAGCCTTAAAATGATACGTATCAAAATGGTTAACTGGAGATGTGGAACTGGCATTGAGGAGAGTTGAAAGCTTAATAAATACTTGGGTATCATCAGCATATGGATGACAGGGGGTAAAGAGACGGAAGGAAAAGGGGTGGAGGGGAGTACAGAGAGAGAGAGGCCCACACACAGAGTCTGTCTGTCCATCTGTCCCTGGCAAAGGCAATGGAAGCAAAAGGTCAGAGAGGTAGGAGGATATTTAAGAGAATAAAACCCAAGAAAGCTGTATAATCAATGCAGGAAGGAAGAAGAGATTTGGCCTTAAGATTATTGCTGGCTTGGGTAGAAAAATCAAAGCACAGTAGTATGGGTAAACAGCATAATGAAAAATCATAATGAAAAAAGCTACACAAAGCAATAAAAGTAGAGAAAAATAGATTGGTATTAATAGCAGCCACAGTCAAATAGTGCCACATTAATAGTGCCACATTAATAGTGCCACAGTCAAAACAGGTGGCACATTTTCAAACTGGAGGGCTCCTATGTGCCAAATCCTATGCTGACTCTGATAGAAGTTAGAGAATAAAGAGCTGGAAGATGAAGGGAAGCTAATGAGCAGGTGACAGGGTACAGAATAATAAAGCTAATCAGAACATTTACTGACTACTTACCAGGTGCCAATCACTCTGTGAGGTACTTAACCTGCAAGACCTCATTTTATGCTTACACCAGCTCTTAAATATTTGGTATTTTTATTATCCCATGTTATAGAAGAGAAAACTAAAGTGTAGAATGGTTAAATTACTTAAGATCACAAACCTAGGAAGTGACAGAGCCAGAAACTGAATTCAAGTTTGTGTGCTAGTATATTGTTGCTATAAATCTCTATGTAAAGCTGAAGATAAATGTTAGGGTAGATCTCTGAACATTTTTTGACCAGTAAGAAGAAAATTTTAGTAAAATTGTAGACCAGCAATTTAAGGTAGAATATAATGTTGGTCTACCCTCTCTTACAAAAATAAATAAATAAATAAACCCCAAATTATAAACATTTGAGATAAACTAGCCTTTCACAACTTTTCCCCTTTGGAGTTGGATCACTTTGGCCCTAATTTTTCCATAGAACTTGGCCAACTAATAGTGTACCTTGTTGAATAACTTAACAGTGATCATCTCCTGAAATCAAATTTGAAGTCATTTTCAAGAAATAATCTTGAACTGAAAGTTTTCAAGATGGTAAATTCATGGGAATACAGACACGAAAACAAATCTAGAAATTAATCATGTAGATTTTCTACTGTAACTGAATTAGGGAGATTATATAAACATGAAACAAACAAAACAAACTCAACCCTTTTGGCTTTGAAGTTTGGTTTCTGTGCTTGAGATATTAACTCCTATGATCACTATTTGAGACTTTATTAATATAGAGAAAAACAAGAACACTCAGAAAAGCCAAGTTTGGATTAAGCACTCACTCTCTGACCAGTCTATATCCCCTACTTCTCCTTCACCTGTCTGTGTTCTGGCATTTCTCATTAGCACTTCCATTAGAAAGTAGGGTAAGAAAAAAGCAGCGAAGTACACTTCCTTTGATTCTGTCTTTATTAATAGCGCTAGTAAATTATCTTTTGCCAGGGATATTAGAAAAAAGTACTGAGAATTAGAGTTACTTACAGATTTTTAAAATTCATTACCAATGGGTTAATCAGAGTTAACTAAAAATAGGTAATGAAATCTACTTATTACAACTTATGGTAAGTTACTTCGTGCTTCAAAAAATTGGAAATGATCACTAAAATGAAGAGTTTTATTTACTTGTAGATTTCCATCAGTTTTGTCACTGTTAGTCTAGTGCTTCATTACCATGGGTAACACAGAGATACCTAAAGCTTTATTAAGCCAGTGTTCTTTTTCTTTTTTTTTGAGACGGAGCCTCAAGCTATCCCCCTGGGTAGAGTGCCATGGCATCACAGTTCACAGCAACCTCCAACTCCTGGGCTCAAGGGAGTCTCCCGCCTCAGCCTCCCAAGTAGCTGGGACCACAGGCGCCCGCCACAATGCCTGGCCATTTTTTGGTTGCAACCATCGTTGTCGTTTGGCGGGCCCGGGATGGGGATTCGAACCCGCCACCTTAGATGTATGTGGCTGGCGCCTTAGCCAATTGAGCCACAGGCGCCGAGCCAGCCAGTGTTCTTTTTCAATGAATTTATGTTCAACCTTTGCTCCTTGATCTGCACTAATCATGCTCTAATATGCCTTATGTATACTTAGAGCAGCCTATAGCAAAAAAAAAAAAAAAAAAAAGTCCAACAATTTGGACTTCCTGTGACAATCACAAGTTTTAGATTTCACAAAGCTTCAGGCTAAACATAGACCTTACCATTACCACTGAGCAAAAAGGACCAGCAAATCATGGAGAAATTCTGACTGAAAACAAAACTTGTGTAATTATAAGAAATCAAATATTCAAGGATAGTCCATTTAGCCTGAGAGGAACAATGTAAATTTTAGTGCTCTACTAAACTGGCTGTTTAAATTCACATCTTCAAAAGACACAGTAGGAAAAACCAACAGGTAGACTGTGAAAACTCCTGTAGATTATTTTACCTTCCATTGTCCAACTATTTTCAGCAATAACTGCTTAAAGTTTGTGAGTCTTCAGCAATTCTTAAAAAGCTCAAAAACTGCACAAAGTAATGCATGAGAGATAACACACTCCCCTAACCTCACTAATCTCAATGCCACAAAGAGAAATATACTGGTGATGATCTCTTGACTTTGGATTGCCTTCAGGAAAAATGTAGTAAATGCAGTAAATACAGTAAATGTAACCACCTAACCAGGGAATCAATTTCAACAGAAGTCTCTCCAGCTTCCTCTTCAATCCTTCACTAAATCATTCTCTCCACCCTAACACAGTCTATCTGACAGACAATCTCTAATGAATATCCTGCACCAAAACAAAACAAGGGATCTAATAATTTAGAGGTTTCACCTACTTAAAACTATTACAACAAGCAGGAAAATCCAACATTAAAAGATGTCCATCTTGGAGCTTTTACTAGCAACTGCTGCCAGTGCTACCCAATCTCCAGTATGTGCTAGTGCAGCATTCAGGAAGCAGCACCCTAATAACAGGGCCACATACACTGTTTACTTCTCTGAGTAAAACACTGCCCAATTTTCTGTATTTTTAGTATCTGAAAAACAGTCCCCTTTTTTGAAAAATAATTTCTCAAACAGAAACTGGTTTTATTATTTCTCTTTGTGAAATGAAACTATTTAACGAGTACTTGGTGAAAATGAATTGAATCTCTTTATGCCAAAGTTAAAGAAACAATGAGTACATCTTAATAAGATAAGTTACTCATAAAATGCTATTTTAAATTGTTCTGTATAATCTTCTGCCCTACCAATATTATGGAAAACAGTCCTTTACCATACCAGGTCTCTTTGCTAACAAAATCTCATATGCATGAAAAAGCAATTTGGTTTTTTAGGCTGATGAGATGATGATCTCACTCAATTTTACTGGTGCAATAATATTCACACTGTAAGTCATTCAAACTTACACCTTTAATGATATAATATGCAAGTAAATAGTATTTGAAAAATACTTCCCAAAGTAAAAATCTACACTGAAAAATACTGTTTCCTCAATGCAGTGTAATCTTTGCAGGCCAGAAATCAAAGCAAGAACAATCATTATGCAAAAGACAAACATTTATATCATATAAATATTAGGTCCCTTGACCTAATCCCACATCATCAAATATTAAATGATCCTATACATTTAAAATGAATAGTCCTAAATCAAAACTAGAAGACTGAATTTTATGGTTCACATACCTGAACCTCGCTTGTCCTCTGCTTAATAGTATCTTCTTTCTCCTTAAGGTCTTGTTCCACATTATTCTTTTCCCTAGAAGACCAGCAAACAATGCAAGAATATTTGAGAACATCAGCTACAGCTGGTATGGTTATCCATCCTCCTAATCCTGAATCGCTTTTTAAATACATAGTGAAACATTCAATTTTTAAATGAAGGGCAGATTTTTCTACCCTATTTTAATTATTTATGGACTAGAAATCAATATAAGCTGTTTGTAAAAAAAAATTTGCCTTCTCACTAAAACGTGATGAAAAGAGAATAGATTAAAAAAGGAAGAGGAGAAAAATAATCAATGAAACACTCAGGTTTCACTGATCTCACTGTTGCTATGGAAATACTGTCCAATGAAAATTTTTGGTCAGGAAAAGGAGGGGTTGCATCAGCTCTGTCCAGTTAACCCTTAAGTGTCATTGTCAAATTAAATGAAAATGGCTAATAAAAACAGCCAACAATTAAGCAAAAAGATATTTACTGAAGCGTTAATTCCCTCTTAAATAACTGGTATGCATCAGTTTTAGAATGAAACAACAGAGAACATGAAAAAGATTGTTAAAACACAGGTAATTTGTTCTAACAAATACCACATCTGCTCAAAAAAGATATTTTAGGACCATGTATCAAACCAAATTGATCAAATACATACAACAATGTATACTAAGTAAAAAAAAGAACCATTGTAGCATTTATGTCTTCTACTCTTCAAATCAAACATTTTGGGCTCTGCTTTTACTTTGAAACATCATATCTAAATTCTTCCCTGCTTTAATCACACCTGGGATCCTATGAATGAACCCCAACAACCTCAGACCCAGAATTATAAAATGTACCAAATTTAAGTACCCATTTGTACTGAAATCTCTTTCTCTCTCTCTCTCTCTCTCTCACACACACACACACACACACACACACAGCGCTCCCTTCACTTTCTTTTCTACAAAATGAGAAAAAAAACCCATAAAATTGTGCAATCCATTTTTGGGGTGGGGGCCAAAAGGTAAAAGAAAACAACATGGAGAAGGGAGGATGGCATGAGAAGTCCTCCAGACTAAGTATGGCAGTTTCTCCTTTGAGCTTTATGACTGTTTCAGTTTCCGTCCCAGACATAACCCAAAATGCAAGCTCAGGCTCCATTTAGCTCTAGCATAAAGGAAAGTGAGAAAATTACACAAAAGCAGACACTTAAGGAACAACTGAATGCTTCATTTATATTTCTCACCTATTTGAGGTAAGATTTTAAACGTAGACAAAAATCAACTATTTTGGATATGTGGACATAATGTTCTTAAGATTTGTAGGAAGAAAGCATAGGCATAAAGCTGTTTGTATACAGTTACTTTTGAACACTTGAGATGGCCAAGGAGCTCACTAACCGTCTGTCAGATGGGTCACAATGTGGGTCCTGATGTGGCGGAGATTTTAAACAGTCCCTCACCACGGGAATCATTGTTGCAACCAGTTCCTTCTATACCTCAATCTATTTATTATGCAAAGACTATCTCCCACCTCCAACCCTTATCTAATTAGATAAAGTCAAAAAACAGAAAAACACAGGGGAAAAAATCTGAAAACACCAGACAAATTCTGCAAGCTCAATCCTGGAAATTTTTTCTTTCCTCCTTATGTGAGCAGATGAATGTTTTCAGTCTTGCTGCAGCATGTTAGAAATAAGTCACATGAAAATCTTGTCCCCTCCTCCCACCCTAAATCCTCAGAAGCATTCCACACAAGGTCAACACCAATTCAGCTCCTCATTTCAACAGTAAATAACAAAAATAGAAAACATTACACAGTGTTGCAGACCAGCACTGCACACACGTTTGTATTGAATTCTTTCTCTTCTGCTGTTAAACTGCTCACTGACAGCGCCTGCTGAGATCAAATGTGCACGCAGGAAAATAAAGGCTGCAAAGATAGCAGTGAGCTGATTCAAAGTAGCCAAGACAGAAGAATGGGAGAGCAAAGAAAGGAAGTGAAACTGGTAAAAACGGAGAACAGTTCACAAAAGACTCTCACCTATAAGCAGCAACCACAGTCTACATTTGGGTAAAATGGAGGAGGCTTGAACAGTACAAATTTCTCTTCATAATTTGCAGTGTATGGGGGACTTGGAGGAGGAGAGAAAGTGGTAGTGATGTCTCTAAACATGTCCATTATCAACAAAATAAAATACGGGGATCTTTAGGCATTAATTCCTTTTAGTATAAAGAACAACTAAATTCCACTTTCCATGCATGTTTATAAAGTAAAATTCTGGTATCATAGTAATTTCTTTTATTATCAAAACCAAGTACTGTAACATTGCTAAATAGAACACTTGAAAAATTAAATGTTCAGTTATATCACTTGCTATAAAAACATTATTGGGCTCAGCACCCATAGCACAGTGTTTACAGTGCCAGCCACACACATTGAGGCTGGCAGGTTCGAATCCGGCCTGGGGCAGCTAAACAACAAAGACAACTGCAAGAAAACATAGCCAGGCGTTGTGATGGGTGCCTATAGTCCCAGTTACTTGGGAGGCTGAGGCAAGAGAATCACTTAAGCCCGAGAGTTTGAAGTTGCTGTGAGCTGTGACACCATGGCACTCTATTGGGGGTGACACAGTAAGACTGTCTCAAAAAAAAAAAAAAACCCATTATGGCCAAAAACCTATCCTATAAATCAGACTGAAAGTCAAATAATTTTCTCATTGACTTAGATTACATTTTTCAAAGATGCCAAATTGTTATCCTGTTGTCTTGCTTAACTTCTGTAACTATTTTTCTCACTTCAGGCAAGTCAAAATATCTAAACATACATTTAGGTACACTAAGGATGCTTGGCCATATTTCTTACATTTGCTCCTCTTTTGAACAACATGTATATAATATCTTTCTACCTGTGATGGATGCATAATCAACACAAATCATTCTGAAAACACTAGTATTAAAAATTTTTAAACATCATTCTTTTTCCAAGGATCTGTGTCACAATAGAAACCAGTATTTATACAAAGCTTCCCAAGGAGCCCCCAATATATGCAGAAAAGACAGATGTAAGATGTAATTAAAAAGCAGGTGTGAGAATTTTGCCCAAACCACTCATTCTGGATGTCATGATAGGAAAAGCTAAAGCTATTGCCTTCCCATGAGTAATAAAAAGGAAAGGAAATAGAAATTATTCTATTCTTCCTTTATTTTAGACCACCACCCTGGCCCTATGTACTCCCAAGACATTTACAAATCCTGAGGAATCCACAAGTACCAAAGCTATAAAGAGAGGTCAGGGACAGAGGTCCCTCGTTGACAGTTCTGATTCTGTGGAACCTCGTATCTGAACCATCAAGGAAAGCAAAGCCCAACTAGGCTTTCAGAACCCTAAGGTTGATGACTGCATAAATCTAATGCAAAGTTGTCAAAATCTATTCACAACAGTCAGGCTGAGGAACTTTGAGTCCATATAATTCACTTGCATTTTCTCAAGTCCTGTGTATGGGGAACAGAGAATGAACCATCTGAGAATTCCAATATTATTGTAGAGACAAGATCAAATCACCTTCAAAGTTCTTCCCAGAAACAGTTTTATGTCTTTTTTTCTGAACATAAGCATCTATTGTTTTATAACCACAAAACAATAAAAACTAAAAACCATTGAAAACTAGAAAGCTGTGAAAACTCATGCTCAATCATGAGACGCTCATATTAGGCCAGGTGCAGTGGCTCATGCCTGTAATCCTAACATTTTCTGGGAGAAGTGGGTTGAGTGCTTGAGCTCCCAAGTTCAAGACCAGACTGAGCAAGAGCAAGACCCTGTCTCTACTAAAAATAGAATTGAGGCAAGAAGATCACTTGAACCCAAGAGTTAGAGGTTAGTGTAGGCCATGATCTCATGGCACTCTACCCAGGGCAACAGCTTGAGAGTTTGTCTCAAATTTTAAAAAAAAAGTTCATATTATTAAGTAGCTTAACTGTTAACCTCCTTTATAAGCAAATAGAGAAAAGCAAGATAGTCTCACTATCCAGTCTTCAGGAAGACATCTGGGTCTCATGGAGAAGAAGAAAATGAACTGGCCAGGTGTTGCGAGCGGTTCATGACTGTGAACTTAGCACTCTGGGAGGCCAAAGCAGGAGGATCCCTTGAACTAAGGAGTTCAAGACCAGCCTGAGCAAGAGCAAGACCTCCTCTCTACTAAAAATAGGAAAGTAGCCAGACATTGCAGTGGACACCTGCAGTCTCAGCTCCAGGGGAGGCGGAAGCAGGATAATCACTTGAACCCCGGAGTTTGAGGTTGCTGTGAGCTAGGCTGATGCCAGGGCATGTCAACCTAGACAAAAGAGTGAGACCTGGTCTCAAAAAAACAAAAAGGGAATAAAAAACGAGATACCTGGATTCTAACCTGGCTTTGCTGAAAAACAGTTGTTCTGACTCTGGTTAGGTCACTTAACCTCAGAGCCTTCATCTTATTTTTCATATGCAGATACTAATATCTACACTATTTTAGGATTTGTAAGGCAAAATGTACAAGATGTCATATAACTAAGAAAAAGAATAGACTTTCAGCCTAAATATTAACATTATCTAGAATTTTAAATAATATTGATGAAGTATATTTGAATTTCTCTCTCTCTTTTTTTTTTAAGAGACAGAGTCTCACTTTGTCATCCTTGGTGGGGTGCTGGGGTATCATAGCTTACAGCAACCTCCAGCTCCTGGGCTTAGGCCATTCTCTTGCCTCAGCCTCCCAAGTAGCTGGGACTACAGGCACCCACCACAACACCTAGCTATCTTTTTGTTGTTGTTGTTGCAGTTTGGCTGGAGCCAGGTTTGAACTCACCACCCTCGGTATATGGGGCCGGCCCCCTACTCACTGAGCCACAGGTGCCACCCATGTTTGAATTTCCTACAAGGAATTATGGGTTTTTAAAACAAGTTAGAATACATTGATCTAATAGTTGCACAATACATAACATGATTACTAAAAATCTCTGCCCCAAAATCTTGTCTAAGTGTCATTCAGAAAAATGTAATTACTCTCTATGTTTAGAAATTCATTATGTGGTTTTTAAAACACAGGATTCAGGGGAAAATCGTCCAGAATTAAAATACTGATTCTATCACAGATCATCTGAAGTCTCTGTAGTAACCTATTTGTTCTGGCTGACTCTCCCTTTCTAAAGTCTAGCAATCCTTTTAGATTACTCTGCTTTCTCATTGAAAGACAGAGACCTGATGTCTTTCTACTCATAGAGTTCAACAGAAGATACCACCTATTAACAGACTCTATATACCTCTCTGAGAACTGACTGGCTAGGAATTCATTCCTGATGAAATCTTAACCAATCACAATACCCACCTCAAAACATAATTAATTCAAGAATGAGCCCATAATCAAAGCCAAGGCAATTGGAATCTTTTACCTAAGAGTCCTTTATTTGGAAATAATAAAAAAAGTACTATTACCAGTATCATATCATCTTCTACTGCTAAATTACAGAAGCTAAAATTTATTAAGCATTTGCTACATAATTGGTATTATGTGATAAATGCTTTACATAGGTTATCACAATAGTTCTTAAGAAATATCATTCTGGGGGGTGCCTGTGGCTCAAAGGAATAGGGTGCTGGCCCCATATGCCAGAGGTGGCGGGTTCAAACCCAGCCCCGGCCAAAAACTGCAAAAAAAGAAAAAGAAAAATCCTTCTTGTGAAATAATAAAGACAGTAAAATATTGAGTCCAGGTGCTATTGGCAGCTATTGTCCTGCATAAAGAATAATAGAATTTCCATACAAAAAAGCTAAGGTGAAAGGCATGGAGAGATGAGTCTTGGCAGGACTTAGGCCCTGGCTTCTTTTTTTTTGAGGCAGAGCCTCAAGCTGTCACCCTCAGTAGAGTGCCGTGGCATCACAGCTCTCAGCAACCTCCAACTCCTGGGCTCAAGCGATCTTCTTGCCTCCGCCTCCCAAGTAGCTGGGACTACAGGCACCTGCCACAATGCCGAGCTATTTTTTGGTTGCAGCATTGTTGTTTGGTGGGCTTGGGCTGGACTTGAACCTGCCAGCTCAGGTATATGTGGCTGGCGCCTTAGCCGCTTGAGCCACAGGCACCAAGCCTAGGCCCAGGTATCTATTAATAGTTAATTTTACATGCTAACTTGGCTAGGCCACAGTATCCAGCTATTTGGTCAAATACCAGCCCAGATACTGTAGTGAAGGTATTTTTTCTTTTCTTTTCTTTTCTTTTTCAAGACAATGTCTCACTCTGTTGCCTTAGGTATGGTGTCATGGCTTCATAGCTCACAGCAAACTCAAATTCTTGGGCTTGGGCAATCCTCTAGCTTCAGCCTCCCAAGCAGCTGGGACTACAGGCACCCACCACAACAAAGAGCTAGCTTTTCTATTTTTTAGTAGAGACGGGGTTTCCCTCTGGTTCAGGGGGGTTGAACTCCTGAGCTCAAGCAATCCACAGGCCTCAGCCTCCCAGAGTGCTAGGATTACAGCATGAACCACTACATGTGGCCATGGTGAAGGTATTTCATAAGTGTGATTAAAATTTAAATCGGTAGATGTGAGTAAAGCAAATTTTCCATACTGTAAGTGGACCTCATCCAATTAGTTGAAGGCCTTAAGAGAAAAAGACTGAGGTCTTCCAGGGAAGAAAGAATTCTATTTCCAGACTGCCTCAGTCTTGAGCTGTAACATCAACTTTTCCCTAGGACTTCAGCTTACCAGCCTGTCCTACAGATTTCAGACTTGCTAGCTCTCACAATCATGGGAGCAAATTCCTTAAAATGAATCTAGGTATACATAGATACACATCCTATTGGTTCTGTTTCTATAAAGAACCCTAACATTTCCTCTACCTATATCCTTGCTTTCCCAAATTTTATGGAGTCATCAAATTCCCCTTTTTCCCTAAACAACCTCCAGTTAGTTGTGTCACAATCTTTTTTAAGCCTCAGTTTTCCTCTCCTCAAAGAGGGATAATAAAACCTGCATCTTATAATTGCAGAAAGGATTATAGTTTATAATAGATGCTAAATAAAACTTAAGCATTTAGCAACAAACTCTTTATAAGCTCTAGTTTCTCCAACTATAAAATAAAGATATCTACTGTACATATTATACATAGAATCATTAAAAGTGAAAGAAAAAACATACAACAGAACCTAACATATCTCTATGCAACTTTAAGACTTCCCTATCGACTCAACAAACATACAATGAATTCTATCACATACTTATCACTGTGCTACACTTTAGGGATGCCTAAAACAGTAAGATAAGTGTCTACCATGAAGAAACTCTCGATTCAGTGTATGTGCACAAACACCAGGTGCAAGGGGTGGAGGGGGTAAAGACATAATTACAATGCAGTGTACGGGTGCTGTAGAAATGCAGAGAATGGAAACCAGACTCTCACTGAAGAAGGTCAAAAACTTCCCTGGTATTAGTGAGGGCAAGATGATCAATTGTGAAATAAGTTGTACAGACAGTAATGATATATTTATCAAAATAAATAATTCCAGTCTGGAAATGCTTTGTGAAGGAGGTGAGATTTCAGTTGAGCCTTGAAGGAAAGAATATTAAATGATAGGTAAGAAAATGGAAGCGAGAGCTTATACAAGAAAGCACAGAAGTAGCCAGCAAAATGGCACTAAAAGTAGATTAAGAAGAAAACTTCCCAAATCTGATTAAAGACTTAAATTTACAAATCCAAGAAGTTCAATAAAATCCTAGTAAGATAAATCCAAAGATATCCTCACTGAGATTCATTATGATCAAATCACTGAAAGAAAAAAACAAGGCAAGAATCATGAAAGCAGCAAAGGAGAAGTGAAGTGACTTGTCAACTTGTGACATGCAAGCATTCCTTAATAGGAATCCACTGATGAGTGGATTTCTTGGCAGAAACTCTGAAGGCTAGAGGGCAACAAGATGATATATTTAAATGCTGAAATAGGAGAGGAGAGGAAAGGGGAGGAGAAGGGAGAGAAAAGAGAGAAGGGAAGGAAATAAAAGAGAAAGACAAGATAAGACACCCTGTCATCTGAGAATTCTGTATCTGGCAAAACTATTATTCAAAAGGGAGTTCATCACTACAAGAAATGCTGAAGGAGTCCTTCAGGTTGAAATAAAAGCACACTAGACAGTAACTCAAAGCCATATGATAGCTCGGCGCCCATAGCACAGTGGTTATAGCACTGGCCACATACACAGAGGTTGGTGGGTTTGACCCTAGCCCGGGGCCTGCTGAACAACAAAGACAACTGCAACAAAAAAATAGCCAGTAGTCCCAGCTACTTGGAAGGCTGAGGCAAGAGAATCACTTAAGCCCAGGAATTTGAGGTTGCTGTGAAGCCATGGTACTCTACCAAGAGCAACATAGTGAGACTCTGTCTCAAAAAAAAAAAGAAAAAGAAAAGAAAAAAACCAAAACCCATATGAAGACACAAGATCTCAGTAAAGGAAAATTGATGGGCAAATAGAAAAACCAGTATTAATTGTAATTTTGGCTCACAACTCTATACTTCCTACAGGATTTAAAAAACAAATGCATAAAAAATAATTATAAACCGGAGGAGCAAGATGGCAGCCACGTAACAGCTTCCTTGCAACTGGGCACAGTGAGTCCAGGTTGAGGAGACTTCAGACATCTCTGGCTGGTGGGATCTGCCCAGAAACATCCCTTTAGAGACACAGGGAGTCAGCGAGGGATTTCTGGACCCCATAAGGAGAACAAAAGCAGTGGAGAACTGGCAAGTGTTTGCATGTGTTCGTTTGGTCTAATCCCGCTGGCAGCTATAATTGCAAACTGGAAAGGCCTTACCTGTGAGCTGTTTGGGTGTTTTTGGACTTGGCACTCAGTTGAACTACCTTGGGAGAACTTGGACAAGAGAGTACACACTTTAACCACTGTCTAGAGCCCCAGACTGAGCCACTGAGCCAGACAGAGCTAATAGCTGTGGGCCATGCATAGCCATTGTGGGAGAACTGCCCCGGCAAGCTTGGCCCTCAGGGTTGTAGAGCAAGGAGCCAGTAATCTAGTGAAGTGATTGAGCAGCCTAAAGGTGGGGCCTGAGCCGCCTTACAGCCTTGCCCCTCAGTGGCATAGTGTGAGATCGGCTTTGGCACAATGGGTAGTGGATAGCCACTTCAGAAGTGATCCCAGTGACAAGTGCATTCCCAGGAAAGCTTCTGCTTAGCCCAGGTTGGCAGTTTAAAGTACCTTTTAAGTGGTCTGAGGTGAGATTTAGGCTCTCCACCCTGTGTAGTTTGAGAAATCAGCAGAGGTCTCCAGTCTGCATCTCATACAGCCATATCAGCATTGTGGTTATCTTCTCATACCCCAGAAGATCACCTGTTGCCCAGATAATATTCAGCAAGATATATATACTGCTTTGGGTTTCTTTTGTTTGTTTGTTTGTTTTTATTTGTTTGGTTGTTTTGGGTTTTTTTGTTTGTTTTTTAATTTCAACATTTTACCTATAGATTTTTCTTTTCTTTCTCCATTTTTCTAGTTTAAATATAATTTTCCATTGTTGCCTTTTTTAACAATTAGAACTTCATTTCTGCTAGTGCTTCTACCCCTATTATTTGGTTTTTTGCCCAATTTTATCCTGTAAAGTTTTGTTTGCTTGTTTTAGTTTGATTTACAGCATTTTAGTCTTTCCTCTCTACTTGGTGGAGGTGGGGTACTGTGTCCAAACAGGTTAGCAAAGAGCTGCTGACCTCAAGGAAACAATCCAACCTGACACCCCCAGAGGTTGGGGTTTTTTTGGGTTTCTTTTTGCAGTTTTTGGCTGGGGCTGGGTTTGAACCCGCCACCTCTGGCATATGGGGCCCACGCCTTACTCCTTTGAGCCACAGGCACCACCCGAGGTTGGGGGTTTTTAAGGTTGGGTCAAAGTACCCTACTGTACACCTATATTGCTCCTATCTCCTTCTTTCTGTGCCTCTCTTCTTTTTGTTAATATTCCCTTTTACCTATCACCTCTCCTTTCTCTTTTTTCTTTCTTTTTTCTCTTCCCACTCTTCAGTCTTCTCATCCTTCTGCTCCTGTACCAAAAGGACTCATCGAAACCCTACTCTAGAGGCACAGTAACTTAAAGAGCAAGAGAAAGTGAAAGGAAAATTAGGGCAAGGAAACAGATAAATCACTCATGAGGAAGAACCAGGAGAAAACTCCTAGCAACATGAAAAATCAGTCCAGAGTAACCTCCCCTCCCTCAAGGAACCATAAGGTAGCTACTGCAGAGAATTCCACCTACAAAGAAATATTAGAAATGACAGAAAGGGAATTTAGAATACAGATGATGAAAACAATGAAGAAAATGATTGGAACAATGAAGGAAAATACTGATAAAGTGGAAAATAACCAAAAGGAAATCCAAAAACAGAATCAAATAAGAGATGAACAATATGAAGAATATAGAAAGGATATAGCAGAGCTGAAGGAACTGAAGCAATCAATTAAGGAACTTAAAGATGCAATAGAAAGTATCAACAACAGATTAGACCACGCAGAAGAAAGAATCTCAGAGGTAGAGAACAAAGCTCTTGAGATATCTCAGATAGTTAAAGAGGCAGAAAAGAAGAGAATGAAAGTAGAACGTTTACTGACAGAATTGTGGGACTTTATGAAGTGTTCAAATATACAAGTTACAGGTATCCCAAAAGGGGAAGAAGAATGCCCCAGAGGAATGGAAACCATACCAGAGAATATTGTAAATGAAAATTTCCCAAATATCACCAAAGATCAATGAAATTGAAAACAAAAGAGTCATTCAGAAAATAAATGAAACAAGAAGTTGGTTTTTGGAAAAAAATAAATATAATAGATAAACCTTTGGCCAGATGAACTAGAAATAAAAAAGTAAAATCTCTAGTAACCTCACTCAGAAATAATAAAGGGGAAATAACTGATGCCACAGAGATACAAGAGATCATCTCTGAATACTACCAGAAACTCTATGCTCTGAAATTTGACAATGTGAAGGAAATGGATCAATATTTGGAATCACACCCTCTCCCTAGACTTATCCAAGAAGAAACAGAGCTCCTGAACAGGTCAATGTCAAGCACTGAGTTTAAAGAAACAATAAAAAATCTTCCAACAAAAAAATGCCCTGGTCCGGATGGCTTCACAGCAGAATTCTATCAAACCTTCAAGGAAGAACTTATTCCTGTACTCCAGAAATTATTCCAAAAAATTGAGGAGGAAGGAATCTTCCCCAACACCTTCTATGAAGCAAACATCACCCTGATACCAAAACCAGGAAAAGACCCAACTAAAAAGGAGAATTTCAGACCAATTTCACTAATGAATACAGATGCAAAAATTCTCAACAAAATTCTAGCCAAAAATCATACATCATGATCAAGTAGGTTTCATCCTAGGGATGCCAGGCTGGTTTAATATACATAAGTCTATAAATGTCATTCACCGTATCAACAGAAGTAAAACCTAAGACTATATGATCCTCTCAATAGATGCAGAAAAAGCATTTGATAAAATCCAGCAACTTTTTCTAATTAGAACACTGAAGAGTATAGGGATACGTGGCACATTTCTGAAACTGCTCGAAGCTATCTATGACAAACCCACAGCTAACATTTTACTGAATGGAGTAAAACTGAAAGCTTTTCCTCTCCAAATTGTAACCAGACAGGGTTGTCCTCTGTCACTATTCCTACAAGGTTGTCCTCTGTCACCATTCCTAGAAAATGAAATACCTAGGAATATACCTAACAAAGGAGGTGAAGGACTCTATAAAGAAAATTAAGAAATCCTAAGAAAGGAAATAGCAGAGGATGTTAACAAATAGAAGAATATCCCATGCTCATGGCTGGGAAGAATCAACATTGTTAAAATGTCTATACTTTCCAAAGCAATCCACCTATTCAATACCATCCCTATTAAAATACCAACATCGTACTTTCAAGATTCGGAAAAAAATGATTCTGCGTTTTGTATGGAACCAAAAAAAAACTCATGTAGCTAAGGCAGTTCTTAGTAATAAAAACAAAGCTGGGGAAATCACCATACCAGATTTTAGGCTGTGCTACAAAGCCATAGTGGTCAATACAGCATCATACCGGCACAAAAATAGAGACAGAGATTTGGAATAGAATAGAAAACCAGTAAATGAAACTAAATCTTGCAACCACCTAATCTTTGATAAACCAAACAAGAACATGCCTTGAGGAAAAGACTCCCTATTCAATAAATGTTGCTGGGAGAACTGGATATCCACATGTAGAAGACTGAAACTGGACCTGCACTTTTCACAAAAATTGATTCAAGACTTAAATTTAAGGTATGAAACAATAAAAATTTTCAAAGAAAGTATAGGAAAAACACTGGAAGATATTGGCCTGGGGAAAGACTTCATGAAGAAGACTGCCATGGCAATTGCAACAACAACAAAAATAAACAAATGAGACTTAAACTGAAAAACTTCTGTACAGCTAAGGAGACAACAATCAAAGCAAATAGACAACCTACACAATGGGAAAGGATATTTGTATATTTTGAATCATATAAAAGCTTGATAACTAGGATCTATAGAAATTCAAATTAATACACATGTAAAAAGTCAACAACTCCATATATCAATGGGCAAGAGACATGAATAGAACCTTCTCTAAAGAAGACAGACAAATGGCTAATAAACATGAAAAAATGCTCATCATCCCTAATTATTAGAGAAATGCAAATCAAAACCACCCTGAGATGCCATCTAACCCTAGCAGAATTGTCCACATCACAAAATCTCAAAACTATAGATGCTGGTATGAATGTGGAGAGAAGGGAACACTTTTACACTGCTGGTGGGACTGCAAAACTAGTACAGCAT